>APFE031346104.1:10664-26219 GCA_000404065.3 Pinus taeda | reverse complement strand
TTTACCGTTGTACATTTTGTAACTTACAATCCGATGGTCACGATATGTAGTGATCCGACGGTTCATTCTCTCCTCGGTATTACCGACACTTGATCCGTGGCTGGACACCCGATTGGTCCATGAATTCTATTTAAAGCGCATGGAGGGTCATTTGTAGGTTAACCGTGCATGAGAGAAGCTTATGTAAATTTTCATTCTTTTATTAATAAATTGCCTGTAGTAGCCACTTTGGCACAGGCCGTGGACTGTTTCCCTCTCTGAGGGTTTTAACCACGTCAAAATACTGGTGTATTGATCTGTGATCTGTTTGTGAGCGGTGTCCTTTTGGTGTTCTGTATGAGGAACTTACCCTATATATTCCTACACCCTTGTTGTCCCCATATTGTTATTATTGTGCCCCACAGAAGCCCACTATTGTTATTGTTGTGCCCTTACATTATTATTGTTATGTTGGATCTAATTATATTGTGACCCCTTAGATTCCTATATACAAAAATGGGGTTTTTTCATTTGAATCATCCAAGAATTTTTCATTAATATAATGTAAAGGAGGTTTCCCCATCGAAAAGGCTAATTTTGAAGTCGTTGATCTATCTTTTCTTCTATTTTTTGAGATAGTTGCATAACATTTGGTATTATAGATTTGGATTCTACGAAGCGTCAAAAGCTTAAAACAAAACCCACTTGAGATGAAATCTTGATGCACATCGTGTCTGAATTTCAAATCTTGTCTCACTATATTTTTGGAGATATGATCCAAGGAAGTTAAGGTTTTGCAGGCTCCTAAATTCCATCTCAAACAAGTGACCTTGGAAAAATCGTCATAACTTTCTCTCTGAGCATTGGATTCAAATTTCTTAAAAAGTGAAAGAAACAGGATAGACTGTAGTTTGTTAGGTATCATTTTCAGGTCCGAAGGTCAAAACAGGGACGTGTGGCACTTCGCATAAGTTCGCTCTACTAAACCAATCTATAATCAGGTCATTATAGGAGCTTGGGCATAACTCTTCCTTGGAAAATCCAATCTTGATCAGACTGGTGGGGTTGGAAAGAGAACACAAAGGGCTACTACAAGACGAAAATTTCAGACTTTCAAGACCAACAATTACTGAGACACAACAGATTCAATATCAAGCTCCTACAAATAGAAAAAAACAAGGTGTGTATTTTTTTTAAATTGCATAAGTGTTGTTTGAAAAAATAATTTGAAGTGATTCAAAGGGTGTAGTGAAGCATAATAATCATCAATTGATGCCCCGAAGAAAGAAAATGGAAACACCTAGAAAGCAACCCGGAAATTATACTATGACACATGACGAAGAAGAAGAAATGCAACATGATATATCAAAATTACGAGACCAAGTGCAACAATTTTCGCTCTCAAAAAGAGTAACCAAAAATGAAATGGAAGTTAAGATGGATGGTTTGAAGGATAACTTAAAATCAGACATGGAAGGATTGAAGAATGGCATGAGAGCTAATATGGATGACATGAAAGAAAATATGGAAGATTTTAAGAATGGTTTAAAAGCAGACATGGAAGGTTTTGAAGGAAGGTTTGAGAAGGTTGCTACAAGAAATGCTTCCTAATGGCGAAAAATTATTAGAGGAAACTCATGATGAGAACAAAGGAAATGTTAATCATGATTTCATAGAATCTAACATTGGATCGAAGACCCGCCATGTTTCAAAGATCGATATGAGGAAGTTTGATGGCAAGGATCTCGTAACATGGATACTATAGATGGAGAAATATTTCAATCTTCATAATGTGCAAAACACATAAAAGTTATGCATTGCAACTTTATATTTGGAACCCAATCAATTTGTATGGTATTGATGGCTTTGCTCTCATAAAAAAATTGTCACTTGGTCAATTTTTACCTAAGAAATGATAGCACATTATGAGAATACAAAGAACAACACCTTCTTTAGTCAATTGATAAATCTCAAACAAAAGGGTTCAATGGTGGAGCACATTGAGGACTTCCAAAAATTGAATATAAGAGTAAATGATATTCCAGAGGAGCATATAGGATTGATGTGTTCATAGGGACTTTAAAGGATAACATCCAACATGAGGTTGCCTCTGGGAACCTCATTCATTGGAAAAGGCATTTAGATTGGCAAGAAAAATTGAAAGCAAAAATATGGCAACAAGGAAATCTACCACTCTAAAAATGGAAGTGTTGTTGACCCTAGCCTTTCACAGCCTACAAGGTTGACACCATAACAATTGGAAGAAAAAATAACAAAAGGGCTTTGTTATAATTGTAATAGTAAATACACTTAAGGTCATAAGTGTGCTGAGAATAAATTATTTTACATAGATTGTGAAGAGGAAGAAGAAAAAGAACAAGAAACGTCAAAAGAAAAGGATATACACTAGGAACCAACCCTAGAGAAAGAAGAAATGAATCCGACCATATCTTGTAATGCATTAGCAGGGATTACCACTCCTCAAACTCTCGAGATAGAAGGACATATCAAGAAGAAAAAGGTAATAGTGTTGATTGATTCGGGTAGTACCTGTTAACACTCCAGGAAGCTCTCCTAGGTTGTAGCTTGGAGATGCCTAGAAACATATAAATCTTCAATATCGTTCTATGAACTATTGGAATGGATTGGGGTTTGGATCAAGTCAGATGATTGTTTCAACTCTGTTTTCACTCAAGACATGCATGAACACCCTCAGCTTGAGAAGGCTTTCGACCACTAATGCTCAATAGTTTATAGATTCAATGATAGATGGAAAATCTTGACTGTACCAATAGATACATATATAAACGCATATGAATGGCTAGCTACAAAAAGTAAATGAAGCTTACAAATCTAATTTATCAACGCAAAGATAAGATGGCAATTATTTAGCATTCGATACAGAAGAAAACATGAATAACCTATTCAAGTGCAAGCTTAGAACAGAGAAGAAGATGGCGATTGAACATGTAACAACAAAAGACGCTTGTATTACTGGAATGAAGATGAGACGCTGGGAGGCATAGAGTATCCACGGTCTCCAAAAGTTGAACCCGTAATACTTCCAACTTCCAACCATTTATAGGCTTTTTACAATGCTCTCGAACACTCTGAGGCTCAAGATGTCTTAATCTATCCCCTCTGTCTTATTAACCATTTGATGCCATAGCTAGACAATCATAAGCTTAGAAGTCTCTTTTTCTAACAACAGAGTAACCAAATTCTGGTAATTTTGTCACACTGTCAGGTGGCTCGCTCGTGCCAGCGACGTTCCATGACCATTTCTATTGGTTCGGCTGCACCGTGCTGTTGTTTTTCCCCTTTCGGCCATATATTTCGTTATTTCAGTTCACATGTCTGACTATTAAAAAAAACTGACAGAGCCAACAAATTTCCTCCTCGGGTGACTGGTGGGAAGTGGGATATCGGGCCGTTGGATCGATATGATCAATGGACAGGTCATATCACAGAGATAGAGGAATTGATATTGCATCGGCGGCTTTGGAAGCGAAAGGCGGTATTTCGAGTGAGATCACAAGAGGTAAGTGGTAATTCGGATTGGCACCCGATTCCACTCATTAAGTGACACGTAGCAACGAGGAGGAGAGAGGAAACCTTATCGGGCAGGTATTCCTCTCGCTTGTTGCTTACCCGAAATCGCTGTGAACCGTCAGATATGATGGAGGAAGATCGATGGTTGAAGATCATCGTGCAAGTTGATTTGATCGACGAAGCGACAACCGTCGGATTGAGTTCAAATCAACGGGCAAGATCTTATCGTTAATCGCAGAGGTAAAGGGTTGGCGGACAATGCGATGGAATTGCGATATGCCGATGGGCAATTAAGCAATGTGCGATAACCATTGGATCGGAAAATGAAATGTACAGTCGAGATCGATTTGATCGGAGATCAGAGAATGGAGAGCGTAGCAGAAAAGAGATGAGCAGAGAGAGGACTCGCCGATATTTACGAGCAGGAGTATAATTTTTGAAGTCCGGCTTATGGCCAAAGCGAAGCAAGAGGAGACGTGGAGCATCGGAGATAAAACAAGGGAGATTTCCGTTAAAATAGCAGCAATGTACCTCAAGGCTAATAGTACCCATAATTTTATTCATTGTAAGATAGTCAATGAATTGAATTGCTTCCGATATCTAGCACCAAAGCGTCAAGTGATGGTTGCAAATGGAGAAACCATAAATTGCTTTGGAAAGTGCCATAATATCAAGTTATCCATGGGAGAATATGTATTGAATAGTCCAATGCTTTCTATTCTAATGGGTGGTGTTGATGTGGTACTAGGAGTCAAATGGCTACAATCTTTGGGTAGAATAGCTTTTAATTTTCAAGAACTTTTCTTGAATTTTTTTGGAAAGAAAGGAAGTTGAATTAAGGGATATTGCAGGGAAACCGGGAAAGATAATCAACTCTAACGACATGACAAAGCTTGCAAAGAAATAACAGCGGGGCATAATTGCACAATTATGTTCACTAGAGGTTCCCACATTGAAATCATTTATTCCTTTAGATATCCAAAAAGTCTTGGACAATCATTCCAAAGTATTTGAGACTCCCAAAAGCCTCCCACCTATTCATGATCATGACCATGCTATTCATTTGATTCCAGGAAGTGTTCCTCCAAACAGCAGGCCTTACAAATATCTTTATGCCCAAAAGAGTGAAATTGAACGTATGGTTGCATAAATGCTAAAGGCTAGTATAATTCAACCTAGTCAAAGTTCTTTTTTTGTCCCAGTAGTATTGGTGCACAAGAAAGATGGATCATGGTGCATGTGTCTGGATTATAAGGAGTTCAACAAGCTCACTATTAAAGATAGATTTCTCATTGCAGTGATTGATGAATTATTAATAAAATTACATGGAGCAATTTACTTCACCAAGTTGGATCTTCATTCAGGATATCATCAAATCATAATGAACGTTGAAGACATTCTGAAAACAGAATTTAGAACTCATGAGAGTCTTTATGAATTCTTAGTCATGCCTTTTGGCCTTACTAATACACCTTCAACATTTCAAGGTTTGATGAATTCCATTTTCAAACCCACCCTTCGAAAATTTGTGTTAGTATTTTTTTATGATATACTAATCTACAACAAATCTTGGAAGGATCATGTTCAAGATGTTGATAGGGTGCTCAAACTATTGGAGGAGAAACAATTATATGCAAAAACCTCCAAATGTTTCTTTGGAGTACATAAGGGGGAATATCTAAGTCATATTGTATCTCACGAAAGTGTCAAGGTAGACCCTAGCAAAATTAATGTCATTAAGGAATGGAAAATTCCCACATTCATAAAGCAACTGTGAGGATTTCTCGGGTTGACAGAGTATTATCACAAATTTGTTAAGAATTATGGGAGAATAGCAACATCTCTAACAACATTACTGAACAAAGATGCATTTTCTTGAACTCCAGAAGCAACAATGGTCTTTGAACATCTTAAAGAGGCAATGTGTCAAACACCAGGATTAGCTACGCCGGACTTCACAAAAACATTTATTGTGGAATGTGATGCCTCAAGAAATGGAATTGGTGTTGTTTTAATGCAAGAAGGAAAGCCCATTGCTTTTGAAAGTCATCCAATCAAAAGAAATTATTTACGCAAAGCTATTTATGAGAAGGAAATGTTGGCAATACTACATGCACTTAAGAAATGGCGACCTTACCTAATAGGAAGACACTTCAAGGTAAAAACAGATCATGATAGTCTTAAATACATTTTCAAACAAAGTTTATCTTCTGAAGAGCAACAAAAATGGGTCACAAAAATGTTGGGTTATGACTTTGAAATCATCTACAAAAAAAGGAAGCAAAATGTTGTTGCAGATGCACTCTCAAGAAAGGATGAGGATGTGGAAGCATTGTTTTGTGTCATTTCTATTATCCAACCAAATTGGATAAACGAAGCAAGGGATAAATGGAAGAATGACGAAGAAGTGTGGGCACTCATACAAAAGTTGCACCAAGATCCCACTACATCTAACACATCTAGATGGAAAATTGATTCGTTATGGTACAAAGACTGCTTATACCTCTGTAAGAATTCCCAACTCAAACAAAAGATTCTTCTGGAATTGCACACCTCTCCATTAGGAGGGCACTCATGACTTTTAAAAACTTACCACGGGGTTAAGGAGTTTTTTGGAGATGTCCTTAAATCTGATATTCAAAAGTTTGTGGCAGAATGTTTGGTTTGCCAACAAATAAAGTTGAAACAAATTAAGGCCTCGGGTTTGTTACAACCTTTATCCATTTCAAGTCAACGTTGGGAGGAGGTTTCAATGGATTTTATCACAAGTCTACCCAAATCTGAAGGAAAGAGTGTCATCTTGGTGGAAGTTGATAGACTTACCAAGTATGCACACTTTTATGCATTATCTCATCCATTTAAAGTCAGTATAGTTGATCCTGCATTTATGGAAACAATACAAAAACTATATGGAAACCCAAAGATTATTGTAAGCGACAGAGATCCCATTTTCACCGGAAATTTTTGGACAGAATTATTTTCTTGTTTGGGTACTCATTTAGCTCATAGTTCATCTTATCATCCTCAATCTGATGGGCAAACTGAGATAGTGAACAAATGTTTGGAATGATATCTTCGTTGCTTTGTACATGATAAACAGACACAATGGGTCAAGTGGTTGCCTTTGGCTGAATGGTGGTATAACACTTCCTTCCATACTACAACAAAAATGACCCCATTTATGGCACTTTATGGATATCATCCACTGTCCATCACATCATCTTTAAGAGAAAAATCTAAGGTTCAAGCAATGGGAGATCACATCAAACATCAACAACAAGTTCTTCAACTCTTAAAGGATAACCTCACTTTGGCGTAGAATACAATGAAACAACAAGTAGATCAACATCGCAACGAAAGAAGTTTTGATGTAGGCGATTGGGTATTTCTATGACTACAACTATATAAACAAATGTCCCTCAAACAAGCTAAGAAGGATAATAATTTATCACCAAAGTATTATGGTTCGTACAAGGTGTTGCAAAAGATTGGTACTATGGCATACAAATTGGAGCTTCCTGCATCTTCTTCAGCGCACTCAGTTTTCCATGTTTCATGCTTAAAGAAGGTTATAGGTGACAAGCTACCAGTTCAAACAATATTGCCAGAACTTGACAAGGAAGGAAAAATCATATTGGAACCTAAAGCAGTCACAGAAAAAAGAACTCGACAACTATGAAATCAATCAATTTCAGAGTATCTCATCAAGTGGATGAACTTACCTGTTAAAGATTCCATATGGGAGGATGAGAATTTTATACAAAAGCGTCCATAACTACTCAAGCGTTGAAGACAACACTTTTTTGAAGGAGAGGGGCATGTTAGGTCCCTATAATACTAGTGTATTCCCCCATTATTATTGTCATTGTAGCCCTTATTGTTATTGTTGTGTCAATGTTGTCCCCATATTGTTATTATTGTGCTCCATAGAAGCCCACTATTGTTATTGTTGTGCCCTTACATTATTATTTTTGTCAACTCTAATTATATTGTGACCCCTTAGACTCCCATATATAGAAAAGAGGTTTTGTCATTTGAATCATCCAAGACATGTTCATTTATGTAATGTAAAGGAGGTTGCCCCCTCGAAGAGGCTAATTTTGAAGTCGTTGATCTATCTCTTCTTCTATTTTTTGAGTTGGTTGCATAACAATTGACAAAACAAAAATGTTATGGGAAAGGTTCTAGCTAAAAGGTGTGAGGAGCAACATGAGATCCTACTAACGGTGGATGAATTACAAAAGAAGATCAGAAAATTGGATCATAAAGTCACTATGCCAGCAAAGCATCTAACCAATATCGAGTTCTTTGATTCCGAGGAGGATGTCGGGCCACTAGACACCTTCTAAGTGGACTCCCCCACTACATGAAATGTTGGTCTCCTATTGCTTTTTGTTTATTTTAGTCATGCATATAATTGTTTATTCAGTTTGATATAGAAAATTCTAAGGCTTTAAGCAATAAGCAATGGCATTATGCTTGTAATCTTTGGTACTTAGCAAGATTTATTATGTGGTCTAAACTTTTTATTGGCCTAAAAAGACTATGGTGTGCTATTAGTATGGTTTCCAATATGGTAGACTAGTGGGAAAAGTTGAACATATATATTTTTTACTTCTTTAATCTATTATTAATACAAGCTACCTAACTTTATAAAAAAGGGGGGTTAAACCTTTGGAAAAATTTAACCTTATCTTAAGAATTTAATTATTTCAAAGTTAAGCATTTCAATGATTTATTAATCTTAATACTCAGGCAAGTGAATCTTTTTAAATTTTCAATTCATTTTATGGCAATTATGAATTGTAAGCTGCCTAATGTAAGGAGCGAGAAAGAAAGAAGAAAAAACTTTATTTTAGTTGAATGGAAACCTTTATGACCATTTTACACATACTAAAGTCATAGAAAAGGTTGAAAATTAGGAATGGAGGCTTTCACGTCTTGCATAAATGTCCCTAGTATCTTTTGTTCTAGTCAGTTACAAACACAGATAAGCACCAACACTTCTAGCAATTATTTGAAACATTCGTGCTTACTTTGATTTGTATGGAGCTCGAATTCAAAAACATTTAAGGTAGAGACAATCTTATAAGAATAGGTCTTTCATGTGAAACTAACAAATCCATCTTGAAACGAACTTGACAGTCTATTTTATCGATATTAACTTTCACAAGTTGAGTCCAATATCATAATTTAACTTCAAACCACTCTCAAGTCCATAAGGGAGGTACATATAAGAACATTGAGGCCATGACCATTCACTCATATGAATGAGAGACACAATTGTATATTGAATTCCCTATGACCATAAGAGAAATTCCTAACCCTGCCACTCCAATTTTCAAATTCATTTAAATGGCAACATGTCAATTATTAATCTACAAATGATCAAAGACATAGCACCAAGTAGCCAATCTTTTCCATCTGGTGAGCTTCCTTATGTGGCAACTCACATGCCATCTGATGGTTTCTTGACTTCAATTGTCCAAGCATTTCAACAACAAATTTTCAGCAACCATGGAGATCTAGTTGTATCACATTTCCATAGGAAGCCATCTCAATAACATCCAACTCTCTATCTGATATAAGAAGATTGCTTAAGTGAATGCAATTTGATTTTGTGCCAACATATAAAATCACATAAGATGTGCATCAATACTAGGCTTAAGGTAGAAATGAATGTTGAAGTACAATAATATCCTCTATTAACTAGAGTGAGTAGTTAGTTGCATGTTAACTTCAATGGGACACTTATTTGTTAATCCAAGTTAATTTTAGATAACTAGTAACAAAAGCCCAAAGAAATGTGATAGCAAAGAGCAAAAGAAAGGATTCAAGAGCACTATGGAATCTACACAATGGAGTTGAAGACTCAATATTTCCTGAGATTGCCACAACAACCAATGCCCATAAAGCTTGGGAGATTTTGGGAAAGACATACCAAGGCACAAACAAGGTTAAGAATTATTCAGTTGAGGCTTCTCTGATCCATATCAATGTTCAGAAGATTTTTCGGCGAAATCACATAATGATATATTTGTCGACGCGTTTCGAACCAACAAGTGTGGTTCATCGTCAGGACAACCTGTCTTGACGATGAACCACACTTGTTGGTTCGAAACGCGTCGACAAATATACCATGATGTGATTTCGCCAAAAAATCTTCTCAAGGTTAAGAATGTCAAGTTTCAAATTCTTGGGGAAAAGTTTGAAACTCTACTAATGAGAGATGTTCAATCAATAGATCAGTTTATGACTCAAGTTATGGACGTAGTAAATCAACGTAGAGCTCATAGATAGAGTGTCATGGGCCAAAAGGTGGTTGAGAAAATTCCTAAAAGCCTACCAGCTTCACTTGATATTCTTTTGATAAACATGGAAGAAAGTAAAGATTTGACCCTAGTTTTAATTAAAGAACTAACATGTTCAATGTTGAATCATGAGTCAAAAAAGAAAGGTAGAAATGACTCATTAGAAAATGTCTTTCAAACTCAAGCCACAATCAGTAAAGGATGAGACAAAGGTAGTAGAAGCAGAGGCAGACGAGGAAGAGGATATTCTAGCAGCAGAAACAATGCATCAAGTCAATAGAATCGGCCACAAAATCAAAGAGGAAGGGGCAAAAATAGTAGAGGAAGAATATGGACAAGTCAAATTAGCACTATCATTGTAATAAGTATGGCCATTTTGAAAGTGAATGCAAGAAGCAGGCAAATTTGAACAAAGGCAACACAAATGTTTCAAACCTTGATGAAAGTACAACGTCATCTATGTTTCTTTCTTGTTCAACAGCCCAAGAAAACATAAATGAAGATCTATGGCTATTAGAAAGTGCCTGTAGCAACCATATGACAAGTAACAAAGATAGCTTTTTCAAGTTTTGATGAAACAATAAAAACTTAAATTAAGTTGGTTGATGATCATCTTGTTAATGCCTTAGATAAAGGTATAATTACAATTGTAACCAAGCAAAATGAAAAGGACATTCATGATGTCTATTATATAAAAAGTCTAAAACATAGTCTGTTAAGTGTAGGACAAATGAGTCAAAAAAAGATTTTAAAGTCAAGTTTAAAGGTCATACTTTGATAATTCATGATAGGCCTAGGCCACCTAGTCAAAAAGTGATAACAACGATCCAAATGACCAAAAATTGAAGATTTCCTCTAGTCGTGAGAAATGTCAAGCATTCATATCATATGCTCACTTTGTAACAAGTTTTCGAGAAACTTGGTTATGACACCTTAGATATGGCCATTTACCTTTTAACAATCTTGATCTTTTGCAAAAGAAGTTTATGGTTCTAGGACTACATGTGATAGATGTCCATCATAATCCATGTGAAAGTCATATCTTTGCCAAACACCAAAGAAATAGTTTTCCAAATGCTACTACCTATAGAGCCAAAAGTCCACTTGTACTAGTACACACAGAGCTTTGTGGTCAAACGCAAACTCAGTCAATAGGAGGAAGTTTTCATTTTCTAACTTTTATTGATGATTTAAACATAATGACATGGGCATTTTCTAACTTTTATTGATGATTTCAACATAATGACATGGGTATGCTTCATCAAAAACAAATCTGACACATTTGGAAAACTCAAACAATTCAAAGTCATAGCAGATAAGCAAAGCAACAAGTAAATTAAAGTATTGAGATCAGATGGAGGAGGTGAATATGATTCCAAAGAGTTTGCAGCGTATTGCAAGGATCAAGGTATCTAGAGGCAATTTACAACAAGGTACACTTCACAACAAAATGTAATAGTAGAAGAAAAAAACAGACCATCATGAATATGGCAAGAAGCATGCTGAAGGCAAAGAATTTGCAAATTAAATATTTAGCAGAGACAATAACATGTTTGGTTTATATTTTGAACAAATCACCAACCAAAAGTGTCAAAGACAAAGTTCCTTTGTAAACTCGAAGTGGTGTGAAGACAAGTGTATCACACTTGAAAACCTTTGGTTGTGTAGCATATACACATTCCAAAATAATTGAGAAGGAAATTGGATGAAGAAGTGAAAAATGCATATCTATTGGATATAGTGAAGAAATAAAGGCTTACAAATTGTACAATTCTATCACCAAGAAAACAATTATTTCAAAAGATGTTAAATTATTTAAAGATCAAGCATGGAATGATCAAGATAAAGGGGCAAACAAGAATCAAATTTCTCCATATGCATTGGAACCAAGTGATGCAATAGAAGTAGAACAACCAAGGCAGGAATAGCCACACCTAAAAGTTCCAACTAAAGGCACAACCCAAGGAGGACAAAATGTGCACATTCTATCCTCAAGTAGGAAATCTGAATCCACCATTTCGCAGAAAACAAGAAGTTTGAGACATATTTATGAACAACTAGATAATGAACAAGTACAGTTAGCTTCATTGTCTTTCTAACCAACACAATTTGAAGAAGTAATCAAAAATAAAGAATGGGTTGAAGCTATGAATGAAGAAATTAGAGAATAATGATACAGGGAGCCTTGCAGATCTACCAGAAGGGAAAACAAGCATTGGAGCCAAATGGGTTTATAAGACCAAGTTTAATGAAAAGGAAGAAATTGAAAAGCATAAAGCCATATTGGTAGCAAAAGACTTTGCATAACAACTTGGAGTGGATTACGAAGAAACTTCACACAAGTAAAGAGAGGATAATGTCAGAACAATATTAATAATAGCAACAAAGAATCATTGGCCAATTTACCAAATGGATGTCAAATCAACATATTTAAATGGGATCTTAAAGGAAGAAGTTTATGTAGATCAACCTCCAAGGTATGAAATCAAGGATCAAGAAAAAAAAGTTTACAAGTTAAAGAAGACTTTGCATGGTTTCAAACAAGCCCCCAGAGCAAGCTACAACAAAATTGATTCATATATGCTCAACAAAGGAGTCAAACACAATATGAATGAATCTCTCTATACAAAAACAGATTTGCAAGGTAATATTTTTTGTTTGCATTTGTGTTGACGATATGATTTATACAGGAAATTTGCAGCTTGAAGATTTTCGAGCAGCAATGGAGAAAGAATTTGATGACCAATCTTGGTCACGTGAAATACTTTTTTGGAATAGAAGTTGAACAGTCTGGAAAAAGGATATTCATTTGTCAAAAAAAATATGCAAATGATATTTTGACAAAATTCGGGATGAGTGAATGCAAACTAGAAGCCAAACCAATTGTCCCAGGAAGCAAGTTAAACAAAGATAACAACGGGCCAACACTCAATTCAACTTTGTACAAGCAGCTAGTAGGCAACTTAATGTATCTCACAACAACAAGGTTTGACATAATGTATTCAATGAGTGTTATATCCAAGTTCATGGAGTCACCAAAAGAAACCCATTGGAAAGCAGGAAAAAGAATTTTAAGGTATATTGCAAGAATAATACAATGTGTTAAAATTGGCAACTAGGGCCAAACTCCATGTGGGTCATTTTATTTATGGCAGCTGATATTTTTCTTGGATCCCTCTCATTGAGAGGTGTAGGATTGATCTAAAGATCATCCAATTCCGATAAGTATTCATGGAGTTATGAATTTATTTGCATTATAAGACAATTCGTCAAGGTTGGCCAGCAACCAAATAAACTCCACATGTGCTCAACGTTTTAGTATAAATAGAGGTGGCCTTCAAGTCATTTCAACACACTTGGGATCTCTTCCTCTCTCTACTTGTCTTTGGGTTTTAGTAGGAGGAGAGATACTAAGGAATAACGTTGCCCTGATCTAGAGGGCAGAAAGCCGAAAAAGCTGGAACTGTCGGAAAAGCCGGAAATATCGAAAAAGCCGGAGCTACAAGAAAAGCTGGAAAAGCCGGAATTGTTGGAACTGCCGGAGAAGCCAGAACTGCTAGAAAAGATGGAACTGCCGGAAAAGTTGGAAAAGTTGGAACTGCTAGAAAAGCCGGAAAAGCCGGAAATGCCAAAACTGCCGGAAAAGTCGAAATTGCCGAAAAAGCCAGAAATGTCGGGACTGCCAGAACTACCGGGAACAACCGAAACTGTCGGGAACATCCAAAACTGCCAGAACTGTCAGGTACTGCCAAAACAGCAGAAGCATCTGCCTCTGAAGGAGAGCAACATGCAAGGGACAGCTAACTAACATTGGGACAGTTGTATGGTACTTAGCAGCGAATACACCAAGCATGCAATGTTACAGCTAGCATGCAAGGGACAACTAGCATTCAACAACTGCATGCTAAGGACAACAAGCAAGCAAGGTGCAGCCAAAACATAGGTCAAGATGGCAACATGGTGCAGCAATGGCACATAATGTAGTACAGTGATGGGTACAGTCATGATTAATGAAGCGTGATGAGATGCAACATAGTGATGATGGGTGCAGCATGGTGCAACGCGGTGAGGTGTAGCATGATGACGAAATGCAGCACAACGATAGGTGAAGGAGTCACCTTGGAGAATTAGTTGAAGCAGCATGTCTTCAATTGATCTCATGTATAATCTTCTTAGAAATGATCTATGCTCTTATTTAGATAAGTCAAAGTGTTGACTTCTGTTGTAAACGTATTATCTCTCTCTCTCTCTCTACTGAACTATTGAAGAACATATAAGAAGAATTGATCAAGGGTTTCCCCACATTGGGGTTTGTCCCTGGCTAGCGCTACATCTTGTGTCCTCTTGTCTTGGCTTGTCTTCTGCGATTTATGTTTATGTTCTATCTGCAGTTTACTTTAATGCTGATGTGATCGCTAATCTGGAAAAGATATTGAGCTAACAGTGAAAATTGAAATAAATTGCGCTAAGCATAGAACATACCTAAAATTAACATGGTATCACAGCTGAGGTGAAGACAATGCCCAAGCAAGAGTGAAAGAGCAATCATCGAAGACAGTTGGGAAAGGACAAAAGGATTCCTCATCCCTCTTCAAATTCACCGAGGGTGAAGTCGAAGCAAAGAATATTATCAGAATGGTGCAACAGAAGTTTCTGATGGCCTACCTAAAGATCACTTCAATGGGAAGTCCGGATCTAAGGGTGGAAGGAAAGGCAGATGCCTTCGTTGTAATAAGTTAGGCCGTTATGCGAAGCAGTGCCTAAGGTAGGAACACATCACTTGATGATCATAACAATCATTCCAAGGACATCTTCAATGATCAGAGGAATGATAGGTAATGCAGGTCAACAAGGAAATGGCCGACTCTTCAAAAAAAAGCAAGGAACCCCAGGTATGAAGAATCAAATGTTGTTTTTGATAAGATAAAGAAGCGTTATCTTGTATTGGCCCTCTCCTTCAGATTCTTTGGGAATCTGGCTTATTGATTGTAGTGCTTCAAGGCACTTCATCGGATAGATGGGTGCACTCTAATTTGGTAGAGATGGAAACAATCGTGGGATTATACTTGAAGTCGATGCCACCTATCCCGAAAAGGGTGTAGGGAATGTTAACTCTCAATTGAATAAGGATAACTCGATTCATTTACAAAATCTCTTTTATGTACCTGATCGCAATAAGAACCTGGTGTCCATTTCGGAAATGGAAGTCAAAGGTTTCAGGGTGGCATTCATTGATGGAAAGGTACGTGTTAAAAAATATAATTTTCAAGGATGCTTTTTCTCATGAGTTCAGGGTTGGCAATTTGTATCAAGTTGCAGGATGGTCCATTGGGGATCATGTCAACTGACATATCGCATCTATAACACCGAAGGTCTACTTATGGGGCCCTACTCGATGTGAGTTAGATGGTGATAGGGATGCCTGAATTCAAGAAGAGCATGAAGGTACATGTCTGAGATGTACCGAAGGAAAATCTTATAAGGGGACCATTCCCCTCATGCAACAGGTCCACAAGTTTGGAACAACCCGAGGAGTTTGAGATTCATGATCAGGAATCCCATGTATACAGGTGGAAGAAAGCCCTTTATGGCTTGAAGCAAAACACCCTAGGCGTAGTATGAGAGGATTGATAGCTGTCTAATGAAGCTGAGATTCACTAGGAGTGAAACCGATCCAAACCATTACCCGAAGGTTGTGGATGATAGACCTCTC
>APFE031346104.1:0-10458 GCA_000404065.3 Pinus taeda | reverse complement strand
CTACCTCGAGGATCTTAACTTTTAGAAGTTATATGGTAGTGATGTCAGACCAGATTTGGGAAATGCCTCTGAGTTTCATAAACTCATTCGTGTTGATGTTCTTGGTGAACTTCCGTCCGGACATATGTTTTGAAATTAGCATGGTGAGCTCATATTTGGTTGAGCCCCACTAGATTGGTGCCAAGAATCTTCTGAGATATCTTCGGGGCACAATCTCATGGATTGAGATACACTGCTGAAAATATGAAACTGCATGATTATTCGAATGCTGACTAGGTAGGCAGTGTGGAGGATCACTAGAGCACTTCTTAGTGTTGGTTCTCTTTGGATTCTGCTTCGATATCATGGATGAGCAAGAAGCAAAAGTCGGTTGCTATAAGCATCACCGAGACCGAATACATAGCTACGAGTATGATCTCTTGTGAAGTTGCATGGTTGCAGAAGCTCTTAAGTGAGTTGTTTGTACAGATGATGAATACCACTGTGATTCTCTATGACAACCAGCGGGGGGATTTGATTATTGAGGAATCCCGTATTCGATGATTGCTCTAGCAGATAGACATCAGATACTGCCTTCTCTGCGATATGGTAAGTCGATGAGCGAGGAGGCTCCATCGCATTAAGATTGATGTATAGGTCACAGACATATTTTCAAAGCCCTGGGGAAAGGTCGAATCTGTGACTTTCCCGAACAACTTGGAGTCCTGCATGTTGCATGCATTGAGCTCTGGGAGCTCTGGGGGGCTTGGTGTACTTACTAGAGCAACATACGACCACAGGGTGACTCACCCTCCCCTGGTGGTGCACTATGAATAGGATGATTAGTTCTTTTGTGGGTCAGGATGATTAGTTCTCCCGTGGCAACTGTGGAACGGGATGATTAGTTCTCCCGTGGCAACTGTGGAACAGGATGATTAGTTCTCCCGTGGCAACTGTGGAACAGGATGATTAGTTCTTCTGTGGACCAGGATGATTTGTTCTCTGTGGCGACTATGGAACAGAATGATTAGTTCTCCTATGGGCTAGGATGATTTGTTCTCCGTGGCGACTGTGGAATAGGATGATTAGTTCTCCTGTGGGCCAGGATGATTAGTTCTTCATGGCATCCACTGACAGAATGATTCGTTCTTCTGTGGACATGATGATTAGTTCTCTTGTCAAGGCATCCTACCCATGTAGTCTAGGACTCATGGGAAGTACCTCTCATCTTATCAATGAGCAGGGAAATGAGGATAGGGACCATAGTAGTACTATCGATGGACGCATCGTTGTATCTACCGTAATCCCTATGCTAGGATGACCTCCATTGATCTGGGATCAATAAAACTAATCTGAGATCAGTATGAGTGGTCTGAGACACTCTCTTGTGACATTGATCTGGGATCAGTATGAGTGGTTTGAGACACTCTATTGTGGTATTGATCTGGGATCAATAAAACTGACTTCGGGTTAGTAAAAGTGATGTGACACTCTCTTTAGATGAAACTGACTTTGGGTCAGTAGAGAGTGATATGAGACATTCTCGATCAATTCTTCTGACTTTGGGTCAATAGAGAATGGTATGAGACATTCTCGATCAATTCTTCTTCTTCATGGTTCCGCAGAGCAGAGCAGGGCAGAGCTCAACAGATCGAAGCATAGCAGAGCAGAGTAGTGTAGGGCACTGATGGCAGAGATAGTACAGTCAGACATATGGATCAAAGGATGGAGTTCTCCCTAGTTGAGAGGGAGTGATAAAATTGGCAACTAGGGCCAAACTCCATGTGGGTCATCTCATTTATGCCAGCTGATATTTTTCTTGGATCCCTTTCATCGAGAGGTGTAGGATTGATCTAAAAATTATCCAATTCCGATAAGTATTCATGGAGTTATGAATTTATTTGCGTTATAAGACAATTCCTCAAGGTCGGCCAGTAACCAAATAAACCCCACATGTGCTCAACATTTTAGTATAAATAGAGGTGGCCTTCAAGTCATTTCAACACACTTGGGATCTCTTCCTCTCTCTACTTGTCTTTGGGTTTTAGTAGGAGGAGAGATCCTAAGGAATAACGTTGCCCTGATCCAGAGAGCAGAAAGTCGAAACTACCGGAAATGTCAGAAAAGTCGGAATTGCAAGAAAAGCCGAAAATGCTAGAAAAGTCTAAAATGCCGAGAAAGCCAGGGTTGCTAGAAAAGCTAGAAAAAGTTTGAGCTGCCAAAAAAGCTAGAAAAGTCTAAATTGCCGGAAAAGTTGGAACTGCCGAAGAAGCAGGAATTGCCAGAAAAGACGGAACTGCTGGAAAAGCCTAAATTGTTAGAAAAGTCGGAAATGCCGAAAAAGCCGAAATTGATGGAAAAGCCAGAAATGTCAGAAATGTCGGAAAATCTGGAACTGCCGGAAAAGCCAGAACTGCTAAAAAAGCCGGAAAAGCCGAAACTGCCGGAAATGCAGGGACTACCAGAACTACCGGGAACAACCAAAACTGCCGGGAACAGCCGGAATTGCCAGAACTGCCAAGAACTGCCAGGAACTGCCGAAACAACCAAAGCATCTGTCTCCGACGGAGAGCAGCATGCAAGGGACAGCTAACTAACATTGGGACAGTTGTATGGTACTTAGCAGCAAATACACCAAGCATGCAATGTTACAGCTAGCATGCAAGGGACAACTAGCAAGCATGCAACAACAAGCAAGCAAGGGACAACAAGCAAGCAAGGTGCAGCCAACACATAGGTCAGGGTGGCAACATGGTGCAGCAATGGCACATAATGCAGTACAGTGATGGGTACAGTCATGATTAATGAAGCGTGATGAGATGCAACATAGTGATGATGGGTGCAGCATGGTGCAACGCGGTGAAGTGCAGCATGATGACGAGATGCAGCACAACGATAGGTGAAGGAGTCACCTTGGAGAATTAATTCAAGCAGCATGTCTTCAATTGATCTCATGTATCATCTTCTTAGAGATGATCTATGCTCTTATTTAGATAAGTCAAAGTGTTGACTTATGTTGTAAACGTACTATCTCTCTCTCTCTGCTGAACTATTGAAGAATATATAAGAATAATTGATCAAGGGTTTCCCCACATTGGGGTTTGTCCCTGGCTAGCACCACATCTTGTGTCCTCTTGTCTTCGCTTGTAATGACTTCGCAGGAAGTATTGATGACAGAAAGAGTACATAAGGTTATGCATTTCACCTACGTACAAGACTAATTTCATGGGCATCCAAGAAGCAACCCATTGTTGTCATTTCATCAGCAAAAGCAAAATATGTAGCAGCAACAAGAGCAACATGCCAGGCGATCTGATTAAGAAGATTGATAATGTAGGAATTTACAGGGTAAGTTCCTCACACAGAACACCAAAAGGACACCGCTCACAAACAGATCACAGATCAATACACCAGTATTTTGACGTGGTTAAAACCCTCAGAGAGGGAAACAGTCCACTGCCTGCGCCAACGTGGCTACTACAGGCAATTTATTAATAAAAGAATGAAAATTTACATAAGCTTCTCTCATGCACGGTTAACCTACAAATGACCCTCCATGCGCTTTAAATAGAATTCATGGACCAATCAGGTGTCAAGCCACGGATCAAGTGTCGGTAATACCGAGGAGAGAATGAACCGTCGGATCACTACATACCGTGACCGTCGGATTGTAAGTTACAAAATGTACAACGGTAAAGAAACACACTTTACCTAACTCTATACCTAACTCTATACTAGACCAAGTTGAACTTAACTATTCCTATGTGTCGGAATATCCTAACATCCCCCCTTAAGAACAACTTGGGAAAGGATTGAAGGATTTACAAATATGACACAATAGGAGAAGGAAGGAGGCACTAGAGCCTATCCCCCCTTAGTGACAACTTCCTGAACTCCAAGCATATATCGAAGTTTAGTGAACTTCGCCTCTGTGAAGAGCCTTTGTGAAGATGTCTGCAACCTGATCATCTGTTGAACAATATTCCACTTCAAGAACATGGTCATGAATGAGCTTTCTGATGAAGTGCATGTGAAGTTCAATGTGTTTGCTGTGCTGATGCTGAACTGGATCCTTTGCAAAGCTGAAATGGCACTTTGATTATCACACCAAAGTGTAGTCGGATGCTGCTGCTCAAGCCAAATTTCTTCTGATAGGATCCTGACGAAGCCACAAGGCTTCCTTACTAGCCTTCCACAGCACCACGATACTCTGCTTCTGCTGACGAAAGAGAAATGGTAGCCTGTTTTTACAAAGCCCATGTAATAGGATCCTGAAACCAAGAGTGAGACATACCGGCAGTAAACTCGATCATCAGGGTCACCAGCCCAATCAGAATCAGTGAAACCAACTAATAGAGGAGTTCCCCTTTGGCACGTAATGATCAAACTGTACTGTACTCGAAACACTAACGAAGTATTCTTTTAGCGCTTTCAATGAATTTCATCGGGGGTTGGCATAAAACGAGCAACAAGGCCAAACAGCAAAGGAAAGGTCAGGGACGAGTATGGGTTTAATTACAAGAGTTTTCCTACAAGTTGACGGTATAAGGTTAGCAATCAACTTCAAGAGAACTACAAGAGACTGAAAGTTTGGGACTCCAGACTGAAAGGGAGAAGGGAGCTGGGCTTACAATCTTCCATGGAAAATGACGAAGGAATACACAAGCATACTTTGGACTGGGAAAGGGAAGTACCCTCCTTGGATTGCAAGACTTGAAGACCGAGAAAATAGTGTAAGTGTCCTAAGTCTGTCATTTCAAATTTCTTTTTAAGGCTGACTTCACATGGTTTATAAGGTTGGGATCACTACCAGTAAGAATAAGATCATCAACATAAAGAACAAGGATGATAAGAGAGTTGCCCACTTTCATGGTGTAGACAGTATTGTCAGAATAACACCTAGAAAAGCCAGATTCTAAAAGAAAGCTATCCATTTTGGCATACCAAGCCCGAGGAGCTTGCCTGAGACCATAAAGAGATTTCTTAAGTCGACATACAAGGCTGGAGTCTGTTTGGATGAAGCCAATGGGTTGTTCCATATAGATTTCTTCATGCAAGTCCCCATGCAAGAAGGCAGATATAACATCCATCTGATGGACTTCCCATTTTAAAGAGGCAGCAAGGGAAAGAACAAGGCGGATAGAGTTCATTTTGGCAACAGGGGAGAAGGTTTTAGGTAGTCCATGCCTTCAACCTGTGAAAAGCCCTTAGCAACAAGACGAGCTTTATGTTTATCAACTTTCCCATCTGGTCCATACTTGGTTCTGTAAACCCATTTACATCTAACAAGTTTGCGTCCCTTTGGTAGAGGAACAAGATCCCATGTATCATTTGCCAACAATGAATGATATTCTTCATTCATAGCTGCTTCCCAATTTGGATGGCCTGAAGCTTCTGCAAAAGTGTCAGGATCATGATTTACTGGAGCTTGAGCCAGTAAAGAAGAGGCTCTTTCAAACTGAGAACGTGTACGTCGTTGATCTGTAGGATCACCGGCAAGATCATCTGCTGCATCCCGAGTAGCACGGACCCATCTTGGAAGTTGAGGATCCTGAGAAGGTGGTGGAGGATTATCATCCTCACTTTCATCATCTGAAGAAGAAATGTGTTCAAAAGTAGAAGAGATAGGAAGAGGTGGCACATCCGCCGGACTAGGCTCGCAGGCCGATTTATTTTCATCAAATTTTACATCTCTTCTAATGATAACATTTTTGGACTTAAATGGAATAAGTCTATAACCTTTTACATCTTCAGAATATCCAACAAAAGTACATTTCTCACTCTTAGGTTCTAAAGCTTTATGCTTTTCATCTGGAATATGGGCCCATGCTTCACTTCCAAAAATACGAAAGTGACTTACATCTGGTTTAATGGAACTCCAAGCTTCTTCTGGAGTGATATTCTTTAGAACCTTAGTAGGAGTGCGATTTATTATATAATTTGCACAATTAATT
Organism: Pinus taeda; assembly: GCA_000404065.3. NCBI lineage: Eukaryota > Viridiplantae > Streptophyta > Pinopsida > Pinales > Pinaceae > Pinus > Pinus taeda. Next base: position 4,525 of record APFE031346104.1, on the reverse strand, counting down.
GCTTCGGCCCAAAACTAAGACTGAGTCCTTTAGATTGCAGCATACAATTAGCCATTTCCTTTAAGGTGCGATTTTTCCTTTCAGCTACACCATTTTGTTTTGGAGTGTATGGAACAGTATGTTGCATTTGAATTCCATTTTCGGTGCAAAAGTTGATGAATGTGTTTTTAACATATTCTCCACCATTATCAGTTCTTAGCTTAAGAATTTGATGTCCAGATTGTTTTTCAACAAAGGCTTTGAAGGCCAAAAATGTGTTAAATACTTCGCCCTTGAGTTTTAAGAAGTATACCCAAGTGCGTCTGGAGAAATCATCAATGAAAGTTAAGAAATACTTGCAGCCAGAGAATGAAGCAACAGGAAGTGGACCACATAAATCACTGTGCACAAGCTGTAAAGGGGCTGAGGCGTGCCAAGAGGAACGTTTTTCAAAACTGTCCCGATGATGTTTTCCGAGTACACATCCAGAACAAACACCATCTCTGCAAGATACCATAGGAAGACCTGTCACCATATTTTCTTTACATAGATGCTGAAGGAAGCGATAGTTTAAGTGACCAAATCGCTCATGCCAAAGTTTGCTCACTTCATCATTATGAGCAACAAATACTGAGGGAAGATTTGATGACCCAAAAGTTGTGAAACTTATACAACCTTGTGAATCATCAGCAATACCAGTAGCTAGAATCTGTTTAGGATCTCTTAGATCCTTGATTACAACATCATGAGGTGAAAATTCAACAATTTTACCTTCACCTGAATGAGTTATCTGATATACAGATGGAAGGTTGCTGGATAAGGTTGGAACACATAATACATCATTAAACTGACCATTGTCTAGATGAACAGTTCCAGTCCCTACAACATTAAGAGATCTATCATCACCAACATATATATATTTTGGTGTTACAATCATGTAAAGAAGAAAACATGGCTTTGTTTTTGGCCATGTGATAAGAGGCTCCAGAATCAATGAGCCACTCATGAGAATGAGAAGAAAAAGATACATTTAATGCATAACCAGACTGAAATGATTGACAACGACATGCAGAAAGTGCCATTCCTGAAGATGAAGTTGAAGTTGAAGTAGAAGAATGCTCCACATGGATGTTATGTTTCTTCATTGCGGCTTCCAAGGCTTCCATCTTCTTAAAGCATTTAGATTCTAAGTGGCCATCTCGATTACAAAAGTTATAATGTCTATCAGTCTTCTTCCATTTGTTTTTATTTGTCTTATCATTTTGCTGAAATGATCTTTCATTTTGAGACTGAGTTTGCTTAGGACCCCTGTTTGGTTTAGGACCATTCTTTTTAGGATATGACTTCTTAGGATTCTTTAAATTTGGTTGCTGCTGGGCGGCTAACGCTTTCTTGGAAGAGTTTCCAAGATTAAGAAGACCAAGGTGTAAGAGTTTTTCTTGTTCTCTTATTAAAGAATCACAAAAAGAGTCAAGGAAGGGGCCTTGTAGTCTTTTCCTTGACAAATGAAAGCTTCCCTTGTAGAATGGAAGGTGGAAACAAATACAGAGTAGGCTGGTCCCAACTTAGTAAAGATGGAATAAATAAGGTTACTATCTTCTTTCTTAACCTTAACACCTTCCAAGAGATATCTAAGGGTCTTGAATTTGGACAAGAAATCTTCAATGCAAAAAAAATTATTAGGATCCAATGTAAGCAACTCATTTTCAAGTTGATGGGCTCTAATTTCATTTTTAATCCCAAAAACTTTAGTGATTTGTTCAAATGCTTCATGAGGAGTATCAAGTTCTGCAATATGGAATCTAAGATCAGGAGAAATAGACATCCCTATCAAACCACGTGCTTGATCTTGTCTATTTTCCCATTTTGCAACCTTGTCTTCATCTTTTGGTTTCTTCTCTTGGCCTGAGGCTATTCTGTAAAGACCTTTACTTCTAAGTAAATCCACAATGTAGGACCACCATTGGAAGTAGTTGGTGCTGTCAAGAATAAATTGGCATGGACATTCCATTTTAACAAAAACTGAAGCTATATATGTTGAAACTAAGTGTTCCAATGGAAGGATCCCGAAACATTTGGCTGCTTAAAAAACAACGGCTCTGAAAATGGCTTCCGGATGAAGAAGTTATGGCTTTTTGAAGAAAAGTTGATGAAGGCACCGACGAAGTGCGGGAATGAAAAAAAATGCCCCTTTTCCAACAAAAAGGAGATTTGAACCGAAGACCTCTACTCTCATAAATTAGCTTTGAACCAAGTGAGCTAAACAAAAAGTTTGAGAGAGAGAGGGGGGGAGGACTTTGTTTTTTTTTGGTCAGTGAAGCTTTGGATTGCGTGCTTGCTTGAGAAAGCTCTTTTTCTCCCTACAAAACAAAAAACACAAAACCCAACACGGACATACAGAAAAAAAAAAACCTTACGGCTTAAAGTTAGCTTTACCCGGAAACTAAATATTTTCCTCAATGTTTCTGATTTTCTAAGATCACACTAAGGCACAGCGGAAAATAGCATACGCATGAGAAAAATCCTTCCTTTCTGTTTCTGATTTGCCCAGATTGCACAGAGTCGCAAGGCAAAGATCATACACAAAAATGAAAGGTATATATCTGGTAATAAAAAAGAGCTAAATAAACCGAAACCGAAATAAACAGAGAGAAAATAACTGTAAACTGCAAATAAACACTGTATACCTCCAGATCTTAAAAAAGACGCAGCTAGGGCTACCGAAACCTTTTCTCGCGAAATGAAAGGGGTTCCTCACTGGAATAGATGCTCCTAAAATAACAGAGTAGTCCTCTCGGCCCAAAAGCAGTCAGAAACATCAGATCTAGGAGATCGCAGTCGGATGCAGTTGTACCGGCTTCAGATTTGGATCACCAACGGATGCGGCCCTCAAATAGCTCTGATACCATGTAGGAATTTACAAGGCAAGTTCCTCAGACAGAACACCAAAGGACACCGCTCACAAACAGATCACAGATCAATACACCAGTATTTTGACGTGGTTAAAACCCTCAAAGAGGGAAACAGTGCACGACCTAAGCCAACGCGGCCACTTCAGGATATTTATTAATAAAAGAATGAAAATTTACATAAGCTTCTCTCGTGAACGGTTAACCTACAAATGACCCTCCATGCGCTTTAAATAGAAATCATGAATGAATCAGGTGTTGAGCCACAGATCAAGTTTTGGTAATACCGAGGAGAGAATGAACCATCAGATCACTACATAACATGACCATCGGATTGTAAGTTACAAATGTACATAGTAAAGAAACACACTTTACCTAACTCTATACTAGACCAAGTTATACTTAACTATTTCCTATGTGTCGGAATATCCTAACATTATCATTATTTAAATTATGTTATTACTATATTAATAATTTTAATCATGTTATTACCATATTGTTTGTTTGTTTTATGTTTTACTATTTTGTAACACTATAATACTAATCATTATCTTTATTTAATTCATGTTATTACTATATTGTTTGTCTGTTTTATGTTTTATGTTTTACTATATTGTAACACTATTTTGTAACACTATTATACTAATCATTATAATGACTTAATTCATGTTATTACTATATTAATAATTTTAATTCATGTTCTTACTATATTGTTTTTTTGTTTTTTTTTTTTGTTTTACTATTTTGTAACACTGTTATACTAATCACTACCATTATTTAATTCATGTTATTATTATATTAATAATTTTAATTCATGTTATTACTATATTGTTTACTTGTTTTATGTTCTATGTTTTACTATATTGTAACACTATTTTGTAACACTATTATACTAATCATTATCATTATTTAATTCATGTTATTACTATATTAATATTTTTAATTCATGTGATTACTATATCGTTTGTTTGTTTTATGATTTATGTTTTACTATTTTGTGGCACTATTACACTAATCAATATTATTATTTAATAATTTTTATTACTATATTGTTTGTTTCTTTTTATGCTTTATGTTTTACTATTTTCTAACACTATTATACTAATCATTATCATTATTTAATTCATGTTATTGTTATATTAATAATTTCAATTTATGTTAATACTATATTATTTGTTTGTTTTATGTTTTATGTTTTATGTTTTAGTATTTTGTAACACTATTTATGTTTTATGTTTTACTATAATGTAACACTATTTTGTAACACTATTTATGTTTTATCTTTTACTATTTTGTAAGACTATTATACTAATTATTATAATTATTTAATTCATGTTATTACTATCTTAATAATTTTATTTCATGTTTCTGTTGTATTGTTTGTTTATTCTATGTTTTATGTTTTACTATTATGTTACACTATTTTGTAACACTATTATACTAATCATTATCATTGTTTAATTCATGTTATTACTATATTAATAATTTTAATTCATGTTATTAATATATTAATAATTTTAATTTATGTTATTACTTTATTAATAATTTAAATTCATCTGATTGTTATATTAATAATTTTATTACTATATTGTTTGTTTGTTTTGTGTTTTATGTTTTACTATTTTCTAACACTATTA
>APFE031346098.1:142806-155053 GCA_000404065.3 Pinus taeda | reverse complement strand
ATGTAAAATTGCCTTGTAAAAGTCTAGTAATTTCTAGTCAATCTGGGCCGTTCATTAGGTGGATGATCTGACGGTAGAAGTTATGTTTAATTTAGGGTTTTTTGCCCTAGAAGGCAACCCCTCACTATATATGAGGGAATTGTATTGCGTCTATATATACTTTTATTCTGAGTGAGGAAGAGAGAAGAGATTGAGAGCGAAGAGGGTGTTACAGCAGATCTGTTGTAGGTTGTATCTCTTCAGTTTGCTGGATAATATAATAAAAGAAGGATTGGCTGTTTCTCCATGGATGTAGCCCAAACTGGGTGAACCACGTATATCTATGTCTCTCTTGTTTTATGCATTTTGTGTGTTTGTATTTCTACAACATTTTATGTGTTCCATTGCTCCGTAATATATAATTTTCTAACAAGCTCATTTACCCATTCATCTGAATAGTAACCAAGTAAGCATGACAAGACAAATATAATTTGCCTAGTTCTTTGAGGGAAAATAGAAGAGGGATAAGGGGGATTCTTCTTGGGGAGTTGAGAATCTTCTGCTAGGAAGACCTCAAAGGTTTTGGCTCTTTGAGGAAAGTTGATTTTCTGGTATATTTCTTTAAGAACTTCGAAAGAAAAGGGAGTCAGAGAGTCGCTATAGGGGACCTGCAACATTTGGTTTATACTTTCAGAGGTGATGGTGAAAATGATTTCACCATTAGGGGAGATGATAACCTTCTTACTTGAAAGATAAGAGGCATGACACTTGAGTAATAATTCAAGGAAATAGTAAGACTAGGAGAAAAAAAACAAGGGGAGTCTAGATTGCCAAAGACTGATTTCGTCAGACTAGTCAAGGTAATTGTTACAGAACCAACAACATAATTTGAACATATTGAATTCACACCAGGTATCAACAATCTTGTAATCTCAGTGAGCAAGGGGGATGTGGTCTAAATCCACAGAGGGGGTGAGCATAGGATTCACCACAGTGTAATTTTTTGGGGCCATAGTGGTAATAGAATGAAAGTGAGAGAAAGTGACAGAGGGAATTTGCAAATCGTCACAATAAATTTCGCGGGAAAAGACTTGGAGGGAATATATTTGTAAATAGTTGTCGATAAGCGAGAACGTAGAGGGAAGGATAAATGTAATAGTAGGAAAATGAGAAAGGGATGTGAGGCACGAACGAAATGGAGCTTTATAGACTCAAAACTAGAGCAGGACCGTTGGATAAATTTCTGTTGGGAACTTCATTTACTCAGGAAACGGGAAGGGTGCAACAAGAAGGAGTTGCAACAAAATTTGCATAATGGTCATCGACGTGGCAACTTAGGATAGGTGGACGAAGGCGCGGGGCTATTGGAAGGAATGACAGTTGGATGGAATACATGGAGGTAAGGGAATGGCGGTTGAGCAAAGTCGTGGAAGATGAATGTTGGTGGGAATGCGGGAAACAATGGGATGGAGGAAACCGCTTTCGCGGCAGTGAATAGTTGTGTGGTATTTGAGGGGGGGGGGGGGGGTTCCCAAAGTACAAGGGAGACATGCTACAGTGGGAACCACTTTTCGAAAAACCCCCCCCCCCACCTTGCCATTAAAAATAATCACAGTGGGGGGGTACGAAAAAGGCTTAAGGGTCATTGGATGTAAAGGCGATTGAGATCAGGAGAGGTAAGGTGAGAGGATTTTAACGTCGGTGGCCCACCACATTTGATATGCACATATCTTTACCATAAAGTCCAAAATTTGGACTAAGCAACATATTACAAAAATATTTTCATAACATGAGTTTCATTTTTCCTAAACTAGTCTAACTTGACCAATTAGGGTGCCTTTGAGAGTGAAAACCTTGTTTATTTTTCCATTTTTAAAGGACTAAGAATAACTATTCAAATCACTAAACTAATCAACCAACTACATTAATCCAGATTAAGTTGTTGGATTAATTTATTCACCTATTCTACCTGTCTAATCTCAGCCAATATTACATTGTTTTGCTAAGTTATTCACTCTAATCTATTTGACATAAATTGAAATTTGCTTGAACATGATTAAACGGTATGTTTCAAACAACAGAAGTATTGTGGCATTTTAAACAAGCTGCACACAATTTCATGAATTTATTCACTATAAAAACATTGGATTATCAATGGCATTTCAACCGACATCACTTTCACATTTATTCTTTTTTTATGTGGTTCTTTTATCATTTCTTTTTCTTTTTCTATTTTTTCTATTTATACCCTCTTTTCATTTTTTTTTGTCTTTTTTTGGAAATCATTTGTAGTATGCAATATTATTTACAAACTGAAATACTGAAAGAAATCATTCAATCATCATTTGATCCTATAAATTACAGGACCCTAACACAATCCTCTCAAGGATCTCGAAAGGCTCATAATACCAAGGTGCCATCTTGGCACATGGTCCAATCCTCAAGGAGCTCCTCTTGGGATTGATGCGCAAGTACACATGCTCCCCAACCTGAAACTCCTTAAATACTCTATGTTGATTTGCATAACTCTTATGCATGTCCTGTGCTACCTTTAGATTCTTTTTAATAACTTGCATTTCCTGTTCCATCTATGCCAACATATCTGGTCCAATCAACACCCTGTTCAATGGATCACTCCAACTAATAGGAGTATTACAACTCCACCCATAAAGTGCCTCAAACAGACCCATCTTCAAAGATTTATGACACCCATCATTATACGCAAACTCCACCAGTGGAAAATACTCTTCCCACTTCCACTGTTAATGCATAACATACATTCTCAACATGTCCTCAAGGATATTGTTGACCCTCTCTATCTTTCCATATCTCTATAGATGATAAGATGTACTGAAGGGAAACTATGTCCCCACACCTGCAAACAACTCTTTCCAAAACCTGGAAGTGAACTTGGCATCTCTGTTTGACACAACCTTCCTAGGAATACCATGCAACCTCACTATCTCACTGATGAAGATCTGGGCTATCTCACTAGTTGAATCTGTAGACTTCACTAGAACGAAGTGAGCTACCTTGGTCAGCCTATCAACCATAACCATAATAAAATCATGTTGCTTAAATTTCCTCGGTAAACTTGTAATTAAGTCCATGTAAATGACCTCCCATTTCCATTATGGAATCAAAATCGACTACAATAAACCACCTAGATGCTTACACTCTACTTTTACCTGCTAATAGTCCAAACATCTCACAACAAACTTAGCCACCTCTTTCTTCAAATTCGGCCAATGGTATAACTTATTAACCATTTTAAATGTCTTATGATATCTCGGGTGACCTAAATATGGCTTGACATGAAATTCCTGCAAGATAAGCTTCTTGAGTTTACTGTTGTCCAACATATAGACCCTGTCCCTAAATCTAATCAAGCCACCTACTGTGAGATGATAATCCACATCCTGTTCACCTATACCTTGCTATTGTAACCTATGCCTAAGTTGCTGGTACTTGTCATCTGGTTATAATTCATGTAAGATCCAATCCTATAAATCTGTCCCATATGAACTCATAACTGCAATGTGACTTACATGTACTCTTTTGCTAAGAGCATCTGCAACCCTATTTTCTTTACCATTAATGTACCTAATCTTGAAGTCAAACTCACTAAGCATAGTCAACCACCTAGTCTGTTTGACATTCAGATTAGGTTGGTCAAACAAGTACCTCAGCCCACTGTGATCACTCATCAAGGAAAACCTCTTGCCAAGAAGATAGTGTCTCCTCATCTTCAATGCATGAATTATGACTGCCAATTCAAGATCGTGCGTCACATAGTTATGCTCGTGCTCATTCAACTTCCTTGACTCATAACATACTACTTGTCCTTCCTACATCAGAACTCCACCAAGTCCTCTTTTACAAGCATTTGTACACGCTATGAACCCTTTATTTGGATCTATGATCTTCAAGACTTGACCATTTGTAAGCAAATACTTCAACTGCTAAAAATTAGTTTCACATTCCTTTGTCCATTCAAACTTCTTCCCTTTCTGCTGCTAGGATGTAATAGGATAGGAAATTTGTGAGAAGTTCATGATGAACCTCCTGTAATAACATGCTAATCCCATGAATGATCTGACCTCATCCACATTCCTAGGAGTTTCCACTCCATGATAGCTCTGATTTTTTCTGGGTCCACTACTATACCTTCCTTGGAAACCACATGTCCCAAGTAATGAGCTTTTGTATGAAAGAAACTGCATTTACTAAGTTTTACATACAGTCGATGCTCTCTTAGCAACCTCAATATTGTTACTAAGTGTTCTTCATGCTCTTCCTCATTCTTAGAAGATATCAATATAACATCAATGAATACTATCAAAAACTTGTCCAGATAAGGATGCAACACACTATTCATCAAATACCTGAAAGTAGTTGGAGCATTAGTCAAACCAAAAGGAACCACAACAAACTCATAACATCCATACCTGGTTTAGAAAGAGGTTTTGTAGATGTCCTCTTCTTTGATGTGTACCTGATGATACCACGATCTCAAATCAATCTTTGAGAAGTTTGTTTCTCCCTTCAATTTATTAAACAAGTCATCAATCCGTGGTAAAGGGTACCTATTCTTAATCATCACCTTGTTCAACTACCTGTAGTCAATACACAACTTGACAGTACGACAAGGGATTCACTGGGGAAGAAATATCATACCACGTGCATTCATATTTGGGGATATATATTGAGGAAAATATGACATAATATATTGAGCATATAATAGGGGGTAAAAGGTTTTTATATGTTGTGTATAAAAAATGGAGCTCAAAGTTAATGAAAAAATATAAAGGGGTATAAAAATGTTAATGAAAAAATGGATACTGACAATATCTAGTGAAAGTAGGGTTTTTTTTAAAATTAGGAAGATTTATTGGGTTCATACTGGTAGGGGGTTAAATAAAGTGATTTTTAGACGTATTTTCAAATATGTAGTCAAATTAAGGGTATTGTTTAGTATGCCATGAATGCACGTGCTATGTCAAATGTTCATTGAGTGAAGCCCCCATATAGAGTACCATCCTTCTTCTTCACAAACAATATTGGTGCACCGCAAGGCAACAAACTTGGCCTAATGTATCCCTTTCCAACCATTTTCTTCAATTATAACTTTAGTTCCAATAACTCTAGAGTGCTCATCTCATAAGGTGCTTTGATGTTGGCGTTGCTCCTAGCATCAACTCAATAGAAAAGTTGACTTCCCTATGAGGCGGTAGCTCTGAGATCTCTACTAGAAATACATCCTAAAACTGATGCAAAACCAGATACCTCTTCAATACTTCCGCATCCTCAACATCCTTACCTTTATAACTATAAATGTGAACTTCAAACAATACACATCCTTTCCTAATATTGTGATTTTCCTACATAATTGTAATCATTCTCACTGATGTGGGATTCTTCTTATCCTATAATATTCTCTTCTCTCCATCATCATCCAAACACTCAATATCCTTATCATAGAAATCCACCTTAGTCTTGTGAATGTACAACCAATCGATACCCAATATCATACTATATGATCCCAATGGAAGAACATTTAGGTGTGCTATTGTAGACATAGCATTCAACTTAAATGCACAAGATCTTACCCAATGATGAACTATTTTCTTAGTGCTTGTAGCCAACTATACCAACCAAGACTCTGAATGCAATTCTTTATGCAAGCAACACTTATCCACCAAGTTAGGACATATATAACTATAAATAGATCTAGGGCCAATCAAAATAAAAACAACTTGATCACAAAGGTTACCTTCCATATTGATAATGGATTCCTGATGATCAACCTCCCTATTATCCAATGCTGCATAAATCCAAGGAATACTTTGTCCAACATCGCCAACTGTCTATGCCTCCTAAGAAGTGTAAATCTACAGTCTACCACCCTGATGCTATGGAGAATCTCTCTTGTGGTGATCCTTGCCACAAGTCCAACACTATAAAGGCTTCCTATCATCACCCTTGTTCTGATCCTCAGACTAAAATCCCTGTCCTTTGTCAACTGCATTGAATTTCTTGCGTGGTACTGCAATCTCCTTATCATGAGGTTTTCCTCTCTTCTTAGCCCACTTTCCTTTATTATTCTCATTACCTTTACAATCCTACCTATACTAAGCCTTGCACTTCGATTTCTCATAACAATTCTTCAACCTTCTGATGGATTAATCCAATGATCTAGGCTCATCAAACTCAATTAGGTGTTTGAATGATACCGGCAACCCACCAATGAATCTCTGAATCTTTTCTTTCTTCTCTGTAAGATAAGGAACATATCTAAACAACTCTAAGAATCTGCTAGTATACTCCTCATTGGTCATATATCCCATCTTTAACTCATAGAAATCTTTTTCCTTATCATCATAGTATCTTTCAGATAGATAATTCTTCTTAAAAAGTCTCTCAAACTCACTCCAAGTTAGCTCATCTTCTTGAATGCCTCTGACATTCTTCACATATTCCCACCGAATGTATGCTTTTAATTTAATACTAAAAGTATCTATCTTGGCTTTCATGTTCTCTAAATAATCATGCAATCTGAAAAATTTACTCATCCCAAGCAACCAAGGTTTTGCATCTTGTGACTTTTTCATTTATCCATCAAATGTACGAGGGTTTTATTTCTTGAATTCCTTTGGAAGGTACTGCTTCTCACTCCTCTTATACAGATGATGATGACGATGACGATGTCATCTCTTTGAACCATAACTAGAATAGAACCCACACTCATTACCCCTTCTGTCAAGTGTATCCAAGAACCTACCATCTCTGACTATGTCATCCCTGTCAAACTAGTATCTTGATTGAGACCCTAGCAACCCACACTCATTACCCCTTCTGTCAAGTGTATCCAAGAACCTACCATCTCCGACTATGTCATCCCTGTCAAACTAGTATCTTGATTGAGACCTGCTAGGATATGCCCAATTAGTTCTTTCCTCTCATCCATGACTAATCCTAAGCGATCCTTATCTCTACAAATATGATAGACTTTGAAGGATGACTACATTAAACTCCACTTTATTTTCTTGTGCCCTAGCAAGTCTTTCTTGTGACTGAATGATCTCATCATTCTCTTCCTTATATATTTTAATATATGCTTTCAAAATTCTCAATGTATATGCTATATCAGGGGAGTACTCATTGCCATGATGTTCATATGATCTATAGGGAGAATCACGTGAACTATAGTCCACCATTTTTCTTGTCATCTTGATCTTCTACTTCTTACAAACATACCATGTCAAATAAACCAAATATAAACATAATCAACACACCTCAGTGAAGTTCAAGGGAGGCTATCTCGTCTACAAAATCAATCTGAATTAGCACGATATATGTACATATAATGAAATCAACCTATCAATCATCTCAATATCAAAATCATCAACCTAAGTATGACAACACTACTATAACAATGAATATCACAATGCATGCATAATGAACACATAGACAACTGACATGCATGCATGGAAAACACATTCTACCTCCAGTCTAAGTGCTTGAACCTGGATGCTCTGATACCAATCTGTAACCACCCCTTCCACATTTACCCAATTACAATGGTCTGCAAAGGTAAGCATGAGAGAAAGAGTTACTATGACATGACCTAACCTCCTAGCTCCAATTAAGGAAGTGGGGCGTACAACTGACCATTGATTGATAATTGAAAACATTCCTCAGGGCTATACAGACACTTAAGGGCCAAATAAAAACCAGGGTGACTAAACCCTGATCTGAGGCTCCTTTTCACACAACTTAACTCCCAACTACATGCATGAAAATACCTCCATGTAGTTGAAGGCCTCCAATTGCACTCACAAGCCTAGCTAAGTGCGGTTGTCACCCAAATTGTCTAGTTCAGCAGGTGTGGTCCCAAGTTCTGAGCCTCAATTCTAGACCAGCCTCCAGATCACTGAGTAGAACTTTGTGAAACTTCTCAGAATCATTATGATATGACAACAAGGATAAATATACACACTTGAAGGCATAACTTTTCCTAGACTACCTAGAATATAACAAACATTTTGTCGAACACATGGAAAACATGTAAGCTACAAGTCATGAATGCATATATGATCATAAAAATCTGAGATTTGTTTAAAAATCACCAAGAAGGCCCTATGCCCTCTCCACATAGTTGCAAAAACACTTATTAGTCCATACATTCATCAATCGATCAACAGATAAACAATTCATGATATGATCCATAGAAGATAGCCATCATATAAACAACTTATAACCAGAAAATAACCAACATATAAACCATGGAAAATCAAATATAATATCATCAATATAATCACTACAAATTTGCGTGAATCATAATAGAATAATAACTATTATTAACATATGAAGATACCAACGAAGTCAAAGACTTTGACATACCACCTGCCCATACATTGGGCTGAACCAAATCTCTCTTTCAGCTAATCACCCTTGAACCATATTCCAAGCATGAATGTGTGATCTCATGGAATAAACCAAAAAAACAAACTGGGGCTCCTAGAGGCCAAACCACCTCAACGCTCAACCAGTGATTCCACCTCATAGTCAGATATCACTAACACCAATCAAATCAATCTCTACCTAAGTTGTTCAGGGCTCTAGAAACTAGCAAATCAAGCCACAACCTTCCAAGGCTCTAGAGAATTTGTCCAAACTGACTCTAGGGACTAGTAACTCAACCCACCAAGGGCTCTAGAGTGTTTGTACCAACCTAGGCTCTAGGAATAGTAACTCAACCCAATTTATTCCAGGGATTCTAGAGCATTTGTTCCAAACCACAACCATAAGGAATTATGAGCACCAACCATAAAACAATCAAGTGGAAAAACCCACAACACCATGGCTATCCATGAAATGGCAAGGCAAGGCTAAAGCCAATCTCAATCTAGGCAATCCTCCATGCCAATGTGTTGTAGCGGCTACAACCACCCTCCAAAATTTTGCCTTAGCTTCATTTTGGAGCCTCCCTTCCAACCATCATAGCAGTTTGCCTTGCTTCGTCAAGTTCACAAGCTTCAGTGTCTTTCTTACACAAAGGCAGCCTGTCAGTCATAACTTGATCCATTCTCCTTATAATTTTTTCACCCAAACTTCATCCAGTTGTAGGCTGAGTAGTTTCTCCTTGAAAATTGCACATTTCTAGAGGGCAACCAACCTTCCCTCCAGAAATTCCGTAATCCTCTCTGGCAACCTACTTGTCTCCAAGATTGCGCAATCGTGCCTGCCAGCACTCCTAGTAGGATTTGTGCAAATTTCCCCAGCAAGGCTACTCAGCCCAAAATTTGCACAAATTTGGGTAGCAGTCAGTTTCTTTTCCCAGAAATTGTATAAATCTCCTAGGCAGCCAACTCAGCTCCCAGCCAGAAATGCGCATTTTTCTCCAGCAATCGAGTAGTCTCTTGCATGTGCATTTGAGTTGACTGGTTCCCTCCAGGACTGAGAAAAACAAACTTGCATGCATGTGTTGCTTCTCCCAATGCATCATGCAAAGGCATCCCTTGTTTCAAGGATCTATGTTTAGCAGTTGGAGGTTACATGCAAGGAGCAATTCTGAAACCTCCCACCAAGTGTCGCTTCCCCTAGATTCATGGTATTAGTGTCACAACCTTGATGTTATCAAAACTCATCAACTGGATGCTACAAAGCTCATTCCTCACATCAACATTGTAGCTTTGGCATCCCACATCACATCTAGGAGAAGTTGGCACATTCAACTCAGTTGTTTTGGGGTAAGCCCGCTTCCCATGCCTTGTGCTACATTTCTGTCACTTTTTGTGTTTTCAATCGTGGGAGTACTATTTGCTTGATTTATTTGAACACTTGCTGTCATTTACATATATACTAGCTTGTCTTAGCTTTGTTTTAGTTTTCGTTGCTATCTCACTGCTATCACATGCATGAAACTATTTTGCATGGACATTCACTCTACCGACAAACTACCTCACCCACATGCATGTTGATCTATTTGTTGAATCTTTCATTCATGTTTTGCATGCACTGTCAATCACTTCTGCTATCACTTAGTCTCACCATGCATTTACTGTCTTAGTTTCTTTCAGTTTCCTGTTGGCGAGTCAGGCCAACCTTGGCCCGAACTCTACCTTCACCAAGGCTGCATTGCAAAATCTAGGGAAGGAAGGCTCACCTTTCTCTCTAGATTTGCGCATTCCTGCCTAGCACTGGCCTCCAGGACTGTTTTGCACATTTCTGGAGGACAGTGGCTACTTGGCCCAAGAAATTGCGCAAATTTGTCCCTAGGCCAACAATCCTTCCTAGCTAGGTAGTCAAATGCCAGACTGGATTGTGCATTGCGCAGTTCTAGTAGTCAGCCAGTCTCCCAACAACCTAGACTGTGCTTTTTGCAGTCTTGGCAGTCGGTCTTCCAACCTCCCGGCTGAAATTGTGCAACCTTCATCATCATGCACCCATGTATGTTGCAAGTCAATTCTCATGTTCATTATGGTTTTCAACTGACAAATTGCTTGCCATGAGTGTTGCCATGTCTCTAGGTATCCCAGGTGTTCATATGCCTCTCAACAATACAAGTATAATGGTTTCCAATAGAGTAGAGATGAAGACACCATTTAGAGCACAGTTCAGGATACAGTCGATCAAGTGTCCATGGACTTGCCTACCCACGAAGACATCAAGTTGTTCATAGACAAGGACATCAAGATATGACATCAGCAACATCACAACAAGCATCATCACGAACAACAACTACAGATAACATACCAAATGCAATGAATGTAGGAGGGTTGTTGACAACACAGAGGCGAAACAAGGTTGCAAGCTCAAGTAGGTCCATTGATGATGAAAGAAAATTTGGAGACTCCGGCTATGAAGTGACGACGCGACATGAAGATCACACGAAGGTAGAAGATGGAACAAATAAGGAGTTGCATGTGCTAAAGAAGCAACTCAAAAAGAACATGAAGCTGCATAAAAGGACGAATGAATTGCAACAGGAATATGAACAACAGTGGGTGCAACATGCACTCACAGATGAAACTACGCCTGTACAAGTTAAGGATCCATCCCAACAGCTGACACAAAGTAGACATGGTGAACAATGTTGTTGATAGCATGCAAGGGATTCAACAACATGCATGTCATTGAGCGCACACATGCAATCCAACCCATTCAACACACTCACCAAGGCAAAGACAAGAATTAAGTTCAACTAGGGTTGAACATGTACTTCGGCAAGTTGATGCGCATGGCCACCAACACACACTTGAAGAGAAGTCTGACACTATGCACTAATGCGTTTCCTGTTCAACCATACCCAAGAATACCATGCACATGTTAGTAGACAAGTTGGATGAAGGGGCCGAACCAATGCACCAGTTGCAACAGAGGCAAGAGTTCGCTTCGGTAAGATGTCACCGTGAGGTGCATGCACACCATCACAAGTGACCAGGCTTGGCATCATATCACCACCTTCACCATCACAAGCATGTTAAAGAGTTGGTCTCATCATAGTAGACCAAGTGTCAGTGATGTCTTGCAAGGCTTGCTCAAACCATGTTGTCTCACATGAGTACATGTGCATTGTAATGTTGAGTCATGTCAAGCGTAAGTCAAGTGTCAATGGTTGGATGTAACAACCATAGAGTAGGTGAAGATTCATGAGGGTAGTTGAACTGTCACAAAGGGGAATGTTAAGGTACACCCCACTCTTTGCTATAAGTAGTCCCTCATAACTCATTATAGAGGCTTTTGGTTAGCCAAACTTCTGATAAGACTATCTTGGATAAAGCTTGGACAATATTGTAACATGCCTTGGCTTCTCCACTGCATGGAGCTAGTTCATCTCTTTGGAGGAGTAGGTAGATGTGGCTATAATGTTCCACTGTTGGGGCTAGCAGGTTTACATGGATGTATTGTATGATTGTGACTTACACTTCTTTATATAATAAGAGCTAGCACATTTTCATGCATATGTTGTTATTGTAGTTGGATTGCTCTGGTTGCCTTAATGATATATGTTGTTTAACTTATGTATTTGTGTATGAAATTATTTGTATGCAATTATATGAATCTTGTTGTTAATGTCTTGTATATGTTGTTAATGTTGTCCTGTCCATGTCGACTTCTCTATCAGACACCAGACAGATCTTTCACATGAACCTTGTTGTAACAACCATTGCACTCATCTCAGATTGATTCGTGAGTGTTTTACATGTTATCTTACCTTGTATGTTGTGACTACTGCATCTGAGTGGACTGCTCATTATCGTTC
>APFE031346098.1:83928-142786 GCA_000404065.3 Pinus taeda | reverse complement strand
GACGCCTTCGGAACGATCGTATTAACTTTATTGAGATAGATAAACTAAAATTCCCCCTCTGGAAATCGTACATGATAATTTCCCTTCATATGGCTTGAACAAGAACACTCAAATTATTTTGGACACGAATAAATAAATAAATTTGGGAAAATATCGAGATACTTGAGGGTTCATTGCCTGACTGGCTGGAGAAATGAAGATGATTTGAAACAATCCAACATTTCTATTAGAAGACTATATAGTGCCAAAATTTCAAGAAGTGCCAAAAATTCAAGTCGGCTCATCCATATGATAAATCACTGTAGGCCCTTTGACGAATATTTTACCCTATTCGTGTGATATCATTCCCTAGAAAAGAACTAATATAGATGATTTATAGGAATTATCTGTCGAGATCTCAATAGATAATCAATCAAACCTCAGATTTCAATAGACCCCATGATTTTATCAAATCCCCAAAGTTTCTAGCCAAGTTGGGACTGATCCTTTTCAACTTGGAACTCACCTTCACGCTCATCTCCCCTTTATGTGTTAGAACCTCTCATACACCTTCTTTGACTCATTGCATCAGTCACACCCTTGCTACTGACAAAGTTATCTTACTTGCCTCTGTGTGACATCGCGGTCAAGGGATTACCTTACGACCCAATGCTAGGACTCCTACACCAAACAGTTTGAGGTCTAATTGGGACTTCTTATCGGGGAGATCCCCTTAACATGTTGGTAGGTCCAATACCATCAACACAATGACAACACATAAACAAAATACCACATGCATCTACCATGCATCCATAAATTACCAAGGAAATCACACATGCGACTTGTTATCTACAAAGTAATATAGTTGTACTTATTGATCCACCTATTCCCTTGCGCTCTCCTAATTTCCCTTCCCTTGTTTCTCTAATACAAGTGAATACTAGAGTGCTCCAAGCATGCTCCAATAAGTCTCCAAGGTTTCTCTAACTGTGCAAGAGTATGAGAGAATGAGAGAATAGAAGAGAGCTCCAAACTAAAAGTGACAAAAAGTTGTGAATTGATCCTCACAAGCCTTTTTATCATTGAGGCCTCTATTTTCTTCATTTTTCTTCAATTTTCCTTCAATTTACTCCTCATGTAATTTTTTATAGCATCATTGAGCACTCCTGTAGACCCAACACTCTTTTATAGCCCTAGGGAGTCCCTTTACCCTTGCAGTCTTGGTTTTATATTAAAACACTATATTTCAAATTCCTTATGCGACTCTACGCACACAAAAATTGCATACATATGCTAGTCCCAAAACTCTATAACCGCGTATACATTTTTAAATTTGAAAAAGTAAATAAAATTCTATTTTTTAGGTGGGGTGTATGGGTTTTACCGAGAGCCCACCTACATGATCATGTGGCCTAACTTAAATAACCAATTTGAGGTGGTATATATACACCCCTTGGGTAGAGCTAATTCATAAGAGAAGGGAGATATCAATATTATACTCAATTTCCTCGAGATCAAATCTGCTTTCCTATGCCTCTTGCACTCCCAGTCTCTAGGAAATCCTAGTTTCCTTTGCAATGATGCTCAGTCTCCTTATCTAGCATCTTGCATTTATTAGAGAGGTTTTCTTCATGGCTTGATTTGGATGGATCCGAAGGAAGGTTTCATCAGTTCCTTTATGATCAGGTGCTAAAAATTAAAGTATTAGAATCTTGATAAACTTAGCTTTATATTGAAGAGCTTGTCATTCTGATTCCAACAGTACAAACGACACTCAAATTTGAGCTCATAAGCAAAAGTTAGTGCAATTCAAAGTTCAGGTTTGACTTGGACACATGGTAGGATTGGATGATGTGGCAAGGTCCTTCAGCAAATGAGGAGGCGCCAAGTGGAAAGCCACCATTGGCCCCCACATGTCGCAAATCACAATCGCAGGTGGGTCAGTATTAAAAATCGGCCCCAGAATAGTCAAGGTGTGATGCGATAAGGTAGGGGGGAAGGAATTTAAGAATCGACCGAAGGCGTGATGCGATGGATCGAAATTTCATATCAGCGAAGGGAGGTGTTACAGAATTGGCCCCAGCAGGTTCAAGTTGCAATGCAATATCACAATCACATATCGCAACATGACATGTCCTACATTATGATTACCCACGAATTCACCGCTGAACTACGATTTGCGATAAGCTCCTGGATGAGAGATGTTTATTTGTTCTAGTTTATAGTGTCGTCAGGTACGCCATATCGCAATCTCACAATCGCTTGCCACGTACAAAACCTTAAGCCCGTCAATCCTTGCCAATTGCAATTTCCAATGAACAGTTGGCCGATAGAATATGGCCCACCACATGACAAATTTTTTAATTAGCACGTTTTGGGAGCTAATTTGTAGGATCATGCCGGAAATGGGGCAATTTGTGGAGTGAATATTGGGAGAACTAGGAGAATTCATAACTTCTTCAGTATTCCACCAAATTGGATGCAAAAAGAGTCTAGATAGCCATTTTTTGAGATTATGGACTCATTGGAGTAGGTTTCAGAAGCATTTGAGCATTGTAAACGATTTTTTACACTTTTTGAGCATAATAGAGAGGCCCAAGCTATTGTAAGCTAGACCAAGGTGACGTAGCCCAGGAGGGGTGAACTCTTTTATCATGTGCTTGTTGTAATGTGTTTTTCATGATGTTCTGTATATGTTTATGCTACTGTTCAGTTTCTAATTTATGTTAAATTGCTCATAAAATTAACATAAAAAATATTCATTTCACTTGTAAAAGTTCATGAATCCTTAAGCACAATGAAAGCATTTTGTTTATAATCTGAGGAATATCTTAGCACTGCAAACTAATATTTTAAATCAGATAAATTTTGTATCAGAGAACTAGGTTTCATTTTGTGAAAGAAGGATTTAATTGTTTGCAAGTTTGTCATGCTTACAAGGTTAAAACTCAAAAGAGGTGAAGGAAAGCTGGTTGGAAGCCATAATGTTGGGTCAAGGGGAAGAAAATCAAGGTTGCCACAATCTCCAACACCAGTTCAGCCTCAAATTGCAATTGAGACTCCAAAGATCATGTCTCATGAAGGTGAACCTACAAACATTATAGAAGATGAGAAGACCTTCAGAAAGGATTTCTTTGATATGACAAAGATGGTGAAGGTCCTCTATGAAGAGAGGAATACCAAGTTGCATGGGGAAAGTTCCAAACCTCTGAAAGGAGAAGGCTCTTCAGGAGGAGGTAATGGAAATGGAGAAAAACCTCCACCCTATCCACCATCTTCTTCATCTTCTTCTTCACAAGCATCTTCACCCTCTTCCACTAATAGTACCCTTACTCATACTCATCATCATTCTTCAAAAGAAACTGGTAAATCACCTTTTTTAAAACTTGATGTTAAATTCAAGTTGCCCATGTATAATGGTGAAGTGAATGCAGAGAAGCTTGATAATTGGGTTCGTCAGTTGGAGGTCTATTGCAAGATTCAAAACCTTTAAGAGGATGACATAAAGATTCAGTTAGCCTCCTTGAGAATGGAGGGTGCAACGCTAGTATGGTGGGAATCAAAGACCCAAGAGGAGATTAAAAAACATAGTAAGATCTCTATTTCTTGGAATGATTTCATTGTTGCAATCAAAAGACACTTATACCGTCTAGCTTATATGCAGAAATCCATCATGAATTGGCAGAACTTTAGACATCTTAAAGGTGAAAATTTGCAAGATTACACCCAAGAATTCAGAAAAAGGTCTGTAATGTTAGGTGTAGATTTACAATCACTGGACACATTGTTGAAGTACATAGGGGGTTTACACAATTACCTTAGGCATACTATCTTAATGTTTAATCCCAATAATCTAGATGATGTGTGTGTGCAAGCCACTCATCTTGAGGCAAGAGGGAAAAACATCTCAGAAGAAGGTAGTAAAAATCCATTTAAGGGTAAAGAGAAAGAAAAGGGTTTCAAGGGAAAGAAAAATGCATCCATTAAAAATGGAGTGAAAACAATCTGTAAACATTGTTTGAGAGAGGTTCACGATGAATCTCCTTGTTGGAAGCTTCATCCTGAAATGAAACCAAAGAAATTAAATAAAAAAGGAAAATAAAAGACAAATGCAATCACTCAAGAAGAGGATTTGGGATCCGAATTGGGTGATGAAACAAAAATCACAACCATGGGGTTTTAAGGAAAAGAATCCATTGCCAACACTAGTTATTCAAACTCGCAAAATGAAACACCAAATGAAAAGAGAAGAATATACATTTTTCACTTAAGGGTGATCTCAAAACATAACAAGATTGATACACTGTTCGATAGTGGCTCTCAAGCCAATATTATCTCTGAAAACATTGTCAAGAGTTTAAATCTGGAAACTGTTCCACATCATAAACTGTATCCACTTGGATGGGTGTGTGACAATGCACAATTGCAGGTTACGAGAAAGTGTAATATGAAATTCGCCATCACTGCAAAATTCATAGATGAAGTGGAGCTTGACGTTGTGCTGTTAGATATCTGTGGCATTGTTTTGGGTAGCTCGTACCTTTATGACAGAAAACCTATCTTCCATAGACATGAAAACAAATATCATTTATTCAAAGCTGGAGTAGAATATGTTGTGAGAGCTCACAACAAAAAAACAAATATTTCAATTGTTAATGTAGGGCAGACGAAAAGACTCGTGAATTCAGGCAAGAATCTTGTGCTTCTCATGATCAAACCTGAGAATGATATTGATTATGAAGCATTTGATGGTTTTAATTCGAATTTGAAAACTGATTTGGTTGATGTTGTTAACCAATCTAATGAAATGTTTTAGGAATTAAAGGGATTACTTCCCAAGAGGGGAATCCAAACTGAGTTACAGTTGTAGCAAAAGTGTCTTCTTCCTAACATTGGCAAGTATAGGATTTCAGTGATGGAAAGCGCAGAAATTAAGACACAAATCTAGGGCTTGTTGAATAAAAGGATCATTCAGCCTACTCCTTTACCGTGTGGTGCACCTCTTGTTTTGGCACGCAAGAAGAATGGTAAGCATTTCCTTGAATGCGATTCAAGATGTGGTTTTCATCAAAGTAGAGTTGTTGAGGGAGATATAGGGAAGACAACATTCAAAACTAGGCAAGGTTTATTTGAATGGATTGTTATGCTTTTCGGTATTTACCATGCTCCTACTACTTTTACACATATGAATAAATATGTGTTGAAGCCATTTCTAGATAGGATCACCTATTTGGATGACATTTTCATTTTCAGAAAATTTCATTATGAACATGTCATGTGTGAGAAAAAAATACTTGATGTCGTATGTCAAGAACATTTGTTTCTGTAGATGTCAAAGTGTATGTTGGATAAAACTTCTTTGATGTACTTGAGCCATGAATTTGGTTCTTCCAAGCATGTTTAGGTTCTCTAGGGATTTTTGGCAGCTTACGTCGGATGTGGAGAAGTTGAACTAAAGTTAGACCTCTCCAAGATTGAAGTCGTAACAGTCTGTGGTGGTATTGCCTCCATTCCTGCAAACACAGGTGAAAGAATCATACATCCCCGTGAAGTCGCAAATGCCTTTTCTCTGCTCAAAATTTATGCACGTAGGCTCAATATAGTCATTTGGATAAGAGGTTTTTTGGGAGAAGCCCAATGTTGGAGGAGAAATTTTGTTAATTTTTCTTCTATAGTAATTCATTTACATTTGTTGGCAATTGTAAAAAATGTCTTCCAGTGGGGAGGCAAACAACGAGAGGCATTTGATGTTTTAAAACAAATGATCAGTACAACTCGAGTACTTTCTTTTCTAGACTTAAGACAGCCATTTAAGTTTCAGGTTGTTGTATGTGACCATGCCATGGGTGCAATCTTTTTGTAACGTGGTAATCCCATTTATTTCATTTAGAAATTTTCAATGATAAAGTGTTTAAGTTGCAGTGACAAAGGCACTTCCATCAGATGGGTTTTCTTCTACTATTCCAGTCAGTGAAAAGGTATAAGAAAGGTATAAGCGACAAGTTTGTTGATGTACTTTCTAGGCCTATAGTTTGTATAACTACTTTCCTCGAGCATAATTTTGTTCTACATGAAAGTTATAATCAGAAAAATGCATACTTTCAAGATATATATTCAAGCTTGAGTCATATGAATCAAGTGGAGGAATTCATTTACCATTTGCATCATAATGTATTGTGTCATCTTGGTAAGAAGGATGTTGCTATTGATAGTAACATGGAAAAATACAAAGACTTTGTTGAACAACTCTAAATGGTACATAAAATAGTGCAAGAACAACTTGAAAAGGACAAAGGCAAGTACATAGCAAGGCATGAAAAGCATCATATAGATCACGAGTTCCAATTCAGTGATCAATGGATCAAGATTGTAAAGGTGAGGGAACTGTACCCTCACCTGCTGGTGAATTGAACATGATATTTTAGGGTCCAAAAGACTTCCAATTTGGAGGAGTGATTAGGTGCTCAAAATTAGGCTCAAAAATCAAAGTGTCAAAATATTGATAAAGTTAGCTTCAGATCAAAAGGCTCGTCATTTTGATTCCAATGGTGTAAACAACGCTCAAATCCGAGCTCATATGCAAAAGTTAGAGCAAGTCAAAGTTCATGTTTGACTTGGACACATGGCAGGATTGGATCATGGGGTAAGGTCCTTCAGTGAATGAGGAGGCACCAAGTGGAAATCCACCATTGTCCCCCGTATGTCGCAAATCACAATCATAGGTCAATCGACATTAAAAAATTGGCCCCAAAACATCTAATGTGTGATGCGATAAGGCAGGTGGGAAGGCATTCAAGAATTGGTTGGAGGCGCGATGCAATGGATCGCAATCACACATCGACGAAGGGAGGTGTTACAGAATCGTCCTTGGTAGGTTTGGGTTGTGATGCGATATCACAATCACATATCTCAAGAGGACAAGTCTCGTATTATGATTACCCGCCGATTCACCACAAAACTGTGATTTGCGATAAGTTACCGGATGCGAGATGTTTATCGATTCTAGTTTATACTGTCGTCAGGTCCGCCACATTGAAATTGCATAATCGCCTGCCGCAAACAGAAACCTTAAGCCTACTGGTCCTTTCCAATTGCGATTTGTGATGAACAGTCAAACGACAGAATATGGCCTGCCGAACGGCGAAATTTTCGTCCAATTAGCGTGCTTTTGGGGCTAATTTGTAGGATCATGCCGAAAATGGGGTAATTTGTGGAGCGAATATTGGGAGAACTAGGAGAAGTCATAACTTCTTCAATTTTCCACCAAATTGGATGCAAAAAGAGGCTAGATAGACATTTTTTGAGATTTCGGACTCATTGGAGCAGGTTTCTTAAGAACTTGAGCATTGTAATCACAATTTTTTACACTTTTGAGCATAATTGAGACACCCAAGCCATTAGAAGCTGGACCAAGGAGACGTAGCCAAGGAGGGGTGAATTCCTTTATCATGTGCTTGTTATAATGTGTTTTTGATGATGTTTTGTATATGTTTATGTTGCTATTAAGTTTTTGATTTATGTTAAATTTCTCATAAAATTAACATAAAAACTCTTCATTTCACTTGCAAAAATTCATGAATCATTAAGCACAATGAAAGAATTTTGTTTATAATCTGAGGAATATCTTAGCATTGAATACTAATATTCGACATCAGATCACTTTGGCCTCGATCAGGTTGTATCTATCTTGTACTTACTATTTTTCATCAATAAATAAGCTCATGTCTTGTTCCCGATATATGTTATCATCTTATGAATGATAGTATAAATTTCTATCTATGATTATCTAACATATTCTTATGCATGTAATTTGAATTATATATTCTATCTATGCTTTTGTGATTGATTTTTAGGTCTGCACATCTTGGAGGAAGCATAGGTTTTGGACCCTATAGGAACATTGTCAAATGTAGGATCCCTGGGTACGTTCCCATCTCCAACTTTAATAATTCGAATGCTTGGCATGTTGGATTGAGTGGTAGTTGATTGATTGATTTATTCCTCTTTGTTCAGGCTTTCAACCCTATCCTTAGGGATTATTTCCCTCCAACAAAATTGGCGACTCCACTCGGGAATACCATCGAATATTTCCTAGAAGGGTTGTTTTCTTTGATTTTGGTTTTTAGTTTTCTATTTCTTGGCTTTTTCAGCATTCTGAAATCTTGAGTAATTTGGTATTTCAACCTAATATTTAAGATCTAGGATTTCCTTTTTTATCTTTTGTTTGCTTTTTATATGTGTTTTTTGTTATACATAATCATGTACATACATAATTTCTTCCAAAGAAGCTTGTGTATACGTTAGTTGCTTCATACACAATATATATGTTAAATTGTATCTGAATAGTCACGTACAAATCTGAAAATGATTTTTTTTTTTTTTGTCCCTAAATTTGTTGAGGCTTTGACCAAGTTTATTTAATATTTCTTGATCTTTGTGAGGTTTGGAATCACCTTGATAACTGTTTTTGCCGATGTCTTTCCTCTTGTTGGAGAAATGCTTGTGTCAACCTAGGGTTTTCGGTTTTTGAAGCTTAGATCTGAAGTTGGGTTCCAAATCTTCTTTGATAGGTATTTGGTCGTTTTGTGCCTCTGGAACATATCATTATTGTTATTCAAGTATTTGATAACCCAATATTTGATTTGCTTCCCTTGTGACCTAGAAGTTATCTCTTTTTGCTTTCTCTTTCTTGTTTTTCAAAAATGGTTTGAGATTCTTGGGTGAATGAAAGATTTCAATTTTTATTAGAGTTTTTATGATTTGCTAAGTCTCAGTGCATCTTTTGGCCAAGTTCTTAAAGTAATAAGTCTTTGGTTTGCACTAGTCTTTTAATATTTATGATCATATTTGTGACTAGGTGCAATTGGGTGTTTGTCATGATTTTGGCTTTGAGATCTTTGATTTGCTTCCCTTTTTGAATCTTTAGTTTTTCAAGATTATTAAAAGAAAAATAAAAACATTTTTTTGTTCCTTTATTTTCTTTTGTTTCTTGGTTTTATAATATTTTTGGATTTAGCAAATGTGAAAATTGTTGTGGTAAGGTCAAATGTCTTTTCTTCTTTGGGAAGTGTTCTTTGATTTGGGATTTCCTTGTCTTTGTTGTTTTCATTTGCCTTTATCTTTTTATCATATTTTCTCACCTTTAGATTTCTCTTTGAATCTTGCATTTGCATACTAGTGTGCCTTAGGTTAGATGCATTATAGATATCATTTATTTGTTTTTGTTAGATTTTGAATGTGTGAGTGCCAAATTGAAAAAGAAAAAAAAAAGTTTTTGGTTTTTTAAGTTTCTTGTGGAACCCTTGTAGAAATATCTTTCATCGAAGAAAAGGAAGAGTTGCATTCTCATGTAGCGTAGGTTTTCTATTGATTTATTTTGCGTCATATTACCATCAGCTGCACTTTCATTTCCCTTTGTCCTAAATAACAAGCAATTAAAATGAGCACTTAAATTGAGATGAAATAGACTTTTTATTTTTTTCATAACAACACCAACTAGTCTAGGGAATTTTATGGCCTTGGAATAGGTGTGTGGAGAGTAAACTCTGCAAGGCCACTCAAAATGAAAGTATAGAATTTGATTAATGAGTGGAAATCCAATGTTGTTAAGATGTCAAGGAAATCTCCTCTAACACATGAGTCAAGCACGGGGACATGTGAAGATAGGGAAAGAGAGATACCCCTTCTCCTACTTGTTGGATCACATGCCCACGAATGTTCCGTCCAACTTCTGATTACGAGTTGGTGACCTTAGTTTCCTTTTCTAGGGACAACATAGGTGACCGTAAGGGGCAATGCCCATGGTACTTGAGGAAGACATTGTATCACTTTCATAGTACTTCTAAAGGGTGCGCTCACGAAGCCTGGGTACTTGCATTGGCACATGTTATTTTTTAGAGGTCAACATAAGTTCTTATGATACCTTCAATGGTAGGCTTGGGCACTCATCATCCCAAACTAACTTCAAGAGGTCCGTTTCTTCACTTTCTTGTATTTTGGTGTCCGATCCTAATCACCCGGAGTGGAAATACTTGGAAGTTGCATTCTTGTTTGTATCTTTAGGACTTTTTAGAGAATGTTCTATGCTCTTAGCTTTCCTTAGGTGATTTGAGTATTTAATTTATATTTATATATAAAGGTGGTTGATTGACTAGTTTGTCGGTTTAGAAGGATTTGTGGGCTTTCATCTACATGTGTCGAGCCTTCACCAGGAAGGTAGAGGAGTAATTCTATTGGTTCTTTTGAACCGATACAAGCTAATGCAACAAAGACAAATCCTTCACCCATGGTTTCTATTTTAGAGGGAGGACCTAGTCCTATTCATATTTTAGGCAGAAACGCTCTAGTTATTACTAGAGTACTCTTCTAATTGGAAGACCAAATAGAAGTTGAAGACATTCCAGATTCCTCTGGGACTCCTATAGATCCTCTTCTTTCTCACATTCCTTATGTTGTATCATACGTGGGTGCTCCAACTCATAGACCTGGTAGCCATCTTCACTCTCCTTCTTTCTTCATGGCCAATGATAGTAGCACTAGCATGGTTGTCGATATAACCGGTGTGCATACTCCTTGTTCATCTATAGGAGGAGTATTCTTTCTATCTATACTATTGGACCTAGCATGGTAGTTGTTGGCTCTACCTCCACTCCGGGTTCGAGTGGGGGCAATCAACCTTCTGCTCCTTTCACTGGTGATTTTCCCTTTGCAATTCCATATAGTGGGATTCCCTAAGTTTCATCAACTGTACCTTCTACTTCTTTGGTATCTATGACTTTGATGGCTAGTGGTTCCACATCATTACACAATTTTGCATTTGGAAGGGGACATGTTCCTCCTTCCAGTCCATTGTTGAATGTAGGATCAATACCTTTCTCTGGATATGCTCAAAATATTAATCCTTTTCAAGGGAGCCAAGACTTGTTATATACTTATGTTAGTGGCTTTGGGTCTAGGAAAATTTCTCATTTATTTGGTCAGTAGAGGAGTATGACCTTCCCTACTGTTAGTGCCTCACTAGCGTTTCCTCCTTTGTCTAGTTCTTAGAATCCTTAGCAAGGGCTCTCCCCTTCATATAATGTTCCACCTAGAGGAAATTTTCCTATGGCTAGTAATTCTATAGTAGGGGGAGGATACCCTGTATATACCCCTAGAAAAAAAGGTTTTCCTTATAGTTTAAGTTATTCTATGAGTAATCCTTGGCAGCCTGGTGGCTCTCAAAATTGAGGATACTCTTTTTCAAATTTTGGGAATTCCACTCTTGGATCTTGGAATTTAGCAGTCTCACCGCGCTTACCATTCCTGGAAACTCTCAATTTTCTAGATATTTAAAAATTAACTAAATGATTTGATCTGTTACAGCCCAACTTCGCTCCCAATCCCTACCAATCTTCCATAAGACATACTAAAATTTTGAAGGGAAGTCTAGTGAGGATCCAATAAACCATGTAACCACTTCCCATTTATGGTGCTGATCGAACTCCTTGATTGACGATTCAATTAGGTTGAGACTCTTTCAACAGACCTTAACTAGAAATGTAGAAAAATGGAATTTTAAATTGAAAATTGGGTTGTTCTCCACATTTGGTGAGTTGGCTAGAATGTTTCTAAAGCAATTTCAGTTGCCTATTTGTTATTATGCCAGAACTAAACTTCTGGCCAATTTTGAGCAGGCCAAGGCCACCCATATTTCTGACCACATTCAAGAGTGGCACAGAAGGAAGAGTTTGATCAAGGCTTATATCCTTGATGAATCACTCTCGAGTGGTTTTTGAAATATTTATAGCCTGAAATATCTAAGGATGTGTCACTTTCTGGAGTGTTCATAAAAGAACAAGATATCTTTAGAGCCCAACAATTAGAGATGATTTATTCCCAGTCTAGAGTCCTCTATAAGATATTTCCTAATTCTCCTAGATCTAAAATTGATCTTTCCAAACCAAAACCAAGCCCCCATGCTGACAGAGTTGTAGTATCACTTGATACCAGTACAACTAGTTTGTTAGTGAGACAATTACAACAACTATCATTACAATCTACTTTTGCAACATAGACTGCTTGTCCATGTCTCCCCCTTCTCAATGTTTAGAATTAATGTCATTTAGTCCTTTAATTCCAAAGGTAATCAACAATCCAATGGGAAGAGGAAAGGGCATAGGAAAAATAAAGATAAGGGAGGGAATGGGAATGAAAATAAACCTAGTGAGAACACTGGTGAAGGTAAGAAGGAGTCCAAAAAGAAATTAAGGTTCCCGTGTAATATATGTAGTGGGGATCATCTTACTCATATTTTCCCCAGAATTCAAGATGCTCAACACTTGCTAGCCAAGTAAGGTTCCTCTAGTTCCCATATTGTGCTTACTAATTCATTTACCCCAAGGGCAACAATTACTTGCTAGAGCGAATGCTAATACTGGAACCCCTATAGGGGGAAACCAGGAAGGGGAGTCTGCATCGAATGTGTATATGGTTAAGACTCATGTTGATATTTCAACTAGATCTCATGATTATGTAGAACTATAATCTTTTAAGGCTAAAATTTCTTCTTATAATCAAGAACCTCTTCATATAGAGAGGCCTGCAGTTGAACCTATACCTTGGATGTCAGAAGGCTCCTCAAACGATTGACTTATAATCCAACTACTAGGGATGCTCAAAGTGATTCCATTGTTGAATATTTATCTCATAGCCCTTTTGTTATGTCAACACTAGAGGTACTCCAATCGTGTCTTGCACAAAGGAGTGTTTTTCTCATTACGATCAAAGCAATTTACCTGAAAAGCTCTCTAGTGATTACATTTGATATGTCAAATTTCAAAAAGAGACTCCCTCATCATATTACTTTCCAAATTAAATCTACATATCATAAGAATTCCATATTTTGTACTGTAGTTGATGAAGAGGCTTCCACATGTGTCATGTCTATTTCATGTTGGAAATATATCGGGTCCCCTGAAGCTGTTCCCTCTCCTACTCTTTACATTGCATTCGATGGTCATTCTCATAGGCCTCATGGGATCCTTCCTGCCTTCCCTACTTGTGCAGGGGGAAGGGTTGTTAAAGTGGAAGTAGATATAGTCGATGCCAATCTTGATTATAATCATTTATTGGTTCAAAATTGGGTATATGCGATGGATACCATAGTTTCATCTTTGTTTCGCATACTATGTTTTACTCATGAATGGAGAATTTTTACAGTTGATCAGTTATCCTATTCTCCCAATGACCCAAACACATATGATCACTCCGTTGTTCCCTTAGTAAAGAATTCTAAGTAGCCTATTGAGAATTTAGGAGTTGGAATGTATTCCTCATTGATGTATACTTTTGATCTTCCACCTCCCGTTGCTTACATTTTTGTCATCTCATCCTCCAGGGTGGTCCCTCAATAATGTTCTTTTATAACTCATTATTTTTTGGATCCTTAGACCTTGCCCCCTCCTACTACCACATTCAAAGAAGGGAAAGTTGGTGGAATGTCTTGTCCTATATCTACAGCAGAAATTGCATATCAAGCCATTGTTAGAACTGCAAATTATGATCCTATCCTTGTTTCATAAAATAATTTGGATGATGATGCAATGCTCATTTGGACACTCGATTCCACTTTGGCTATGGATTGCCTTGATATTGTTTTACCATTTGAGGAGGCAATCCTAGAGGCAATGACTAGTGTAGGGAGGTTGTGGGAGAGTTGCATCATCTGTCCTATTTTCTTCCAGACCTGCATAAAGTCAAATCAAGTTTGTCTAGTCCTCCTTCTCATGGAAGTGTTCATAAAATTTTAAACCCTTTGACTCCAACACATATTTTTGCCGATGGTAATATGGCTAATATTTCAGAAAATATTTTGGTTAACATTTCTAAGAATCCCAACATTACTGAAAATATCTTCATTGGAGCCGATTGTTCCCTTGAAGAGATTGAAATTTATACTGACCTTTTCAAAGAGTTTAGAGATGTATTCGCTTGGTGTTATGAGGAAATTCCTGGGATTGATCATAGTATAGTTTAGCATGAGACCAAGACTTACGAAAAATACAAAGCCTGTGCGTCAAAAGCTTCAACCGATCAACCCTAGGAAAGTTGCAGCTATAAAGGAAGAAGAGAAGAAAATGCTTAAATAAAGTTTCATCTAACCTATTCCTCTTATTAAGTGAGTCTCAAATCTAGTCCATGTGGACAAAAATAAGGAACAATTCACGTATACATAAATTTCAGGGATTTAAATAAATCTCGTCCAAAAGAAAATTTCCCCACTCCATTTATAGATCATATTGTCGATGAGAGTTTGAAATGAATTTTTTTCCTTCAAGGACGAATTCTTTGGGTATAATCAAATAAAAATTTGTCATGAAGATCAACATAAAACAATGCTTATTTGTCCTTGGGGTACATTTGTATATAGGAAAATTCCTTTTGGCCTTAAAAATTTTGGATCTACTTTCCAGTGGACTATGCCATATTCTTTCCATGACATCAAGCACATAACCGAGGCTGATTTGGATGATTTAAATACTCTCTCTTGCAAGAGAATGGAACATCCAAAACATCTTTGTTTAGTTTTTGAAAGATGTCATCACTATAAAATCCAATTAAACCCTAATAAGTGTGATTTCATAGTCACAACTAGTCGATTGCTGGGATTCATTATTTCTAATCAAGGGATTCAAGTTGATCCCTTCAAGGTTGAGGCAATACTTTAATTTCCTCCCCCATCTAATATTTGTCAACTTCAAAGTTTCCAAAGAAAAGCTAACCCTTTAAGGAGTTTTATCATGAACTACAAATATTACAAAAGGTTTTATGCATTTACTCAAGAAAGGAGTTCCAATTATTTGGAACGAATTCACCCAACACTCGTTCGATGCTTTGAAAAATGCATTGACCTATGCTCCCCTTTTGAGTCCATATGATTATAGCATAGATTTCCTCTTGTATCTCGTAGCAATGAAATCAACCATAGGTATGGTTATGTTTCAGGAAGATGATGCCCTTAGAGAACATGTGATTTATTATCTAAGTCATGGCTTAGTCGATCCTGAACTTCGATACTCCCACATTGAGAAATTGGCTTTAGCAGTAGTGCATGTTGTTCAACGACTCTATTACATTTCTATTTTTCCTAAATAGGTGAGTGATTGGGGGAAATAAAACAAATGGATTGTGATTTTACAAGAGTTATATCTTGAGTTCAAGTCAACCAAATCAAAGATATCTTTGGTTTTTGCATAATTAATTTCGAAATTGCCTTGTAAGCGAGATTTCACTTATGAAGAATCATTTTTGGATGAACATATTTTTCTCATCTCCTCGCAAGATCCTTTGTATGGTGACATCATCATATATCTCTAGACTTTGAAGTCCCCTCAATCTTTTTCTAAGGATGAACTCCGAAGATTACATCACCTTACTAAGAGTTATCAAATCATTGGCGATGCCCTATATTGTTATGGGGTTGATTCAATCCTTAGACATTGTTTGATTATAGTGGTATTTTGTCTGGGATTACAACTTATAGGTTCTTGCGTGCAGGGTATTTTTAGCCTTCAATTTTCAAATATTGTATTGAAGTGGTCAAAAAATTCCACCCTTATCAAATCTATACTCGGAAAATGCATTCTCATACAACTCCACTCTTTCTTATCATCACTGTCGGTCCATTTACCAAGTGGGGAATCAATTTTACAACTTGTCACCAAGTTTCGGCTAAGGCAAGTACATTATCATAGCATTAGACTACTTTACGAGGTGGGTCGAAGCTATGCCAATTTCAATAACAATAGTGAGACAACATCACTTTTCCTTTTCAAATAAGTTATCTCACATTTCAGTATCCCTAAAGAGATTTTCACTAACCATGGAAGTCACTTTCAGAATAAGATGATGTTTGAGTTGGATTTGAAATTGTGATTTCAGCATGAGCATTTGTCTCCTTATTATCCTCAAGCTAATGGACAAGATAAATTCATTAACAAATCCCTTAAGACCATCCTGCAAAGGAAAATTAATCAAGCTAAGTCTAATTAGCACATCATGCTTTATGGGAATATTGAATGTCTATCAAGACTGTTGAAAATAGTAACAAGAAATGCTAAAAATAACATTTCAAGATATACTCCAACTCTATTGGAAATAGCAAAAAATAGAAATGCTAAAAATAACATTGCTATAAATAGCATTTCGGGATATATTCCAATTTTGATTTGTCCTTGAATCAAAATTGAGAATTAAAAGTCGAATTTATTCTCACTAGTTGTTTGAAAAATAATTAATTAATTCATCTTGAGTTAATTAGTTGGAGAAAATCAAACATGAAGTCTATGTGAAGACATGCAAAAATTATCCCTTTGATTGAGGAAGTTATCCCTTAATTAAGGAGATAAGGATGAGTTGTATTTGAGTTGTAATTAGTTAGCTCAGTTAACTGAGTTAAGTCTAGTTAAATTAGTTCCAAACAGTTGGAGGAACTAATTGTGAGTTCAGTCAGTTAATGCATGCATGCATGCAACTAGTGTTCTTGAGATAACTGAATATTCTCTCATAAATAACTCATGCATGTCAGTTCAAAGAAAGACCCAGTTGATATTAAAGACAAGGACATTGTACTATCAGTGGGAGGATTTTTCTTATAAAGGAAACTCATCCATGCAGAAGGAATTAACTTCTTCAAGATTGCGCAATTATTTCAGATGTCAGAGTAGTGTGTGAGGGATTATCACACATAGGATACAGCTGGAGGACCCAGGGAAAATTGCGCAAGGAAATAGGAGGCTTGGAGGACTGAAGGAAGGCATATGTGTTGTCCATTCTCTCTATGAGCAACAGTGAGGGATTGTACTGAGAGCTGGATAGCTTGTGTGCTAAAGCTTTATGTAATCCTGAGATATTTCCACTTGTATGATAATACAGATAGTGGGGTTTTTAGTTGAGGCTTTCCCCAAAGTATTCTTCTGTGTTTCATGTGTATTGATTCTTCTTCTCTGCTATATGAGTTATGTTTGATCTTGCTCAAAATCAATTAAGCTTCTGCAAGTTTGATTGTAGAAGTAGATTAAGTATTTTGCTTTAGTATATTGCATTATCAAGTAATCTATAGTGAGAATTTTTACATGGTATCAGAGCAAAGGTGATCAAAGTGGAGAACAGTATAAAAAGAAGGGAGAAGTTTGAAGTTTGAAGTTCTTGATTGTAGTTACAAGATTGATTTCTTATCACATCTCAAAGTTCACCAATGGCGTTGAATGGCTTGAGACTCGAGTATGCTCTGGATGGTAGCTTGAATTACATAGCATGGAAGTATTGCATGGAAGCAATATTAGAGGACAATGGTTCGAAGGACTTCATTGATCAAGAAGTCCCCAAGCTAGTAGCAGCTAATGCCCAATAATTGGCGGAATGGAAAAAATGTGTGATAAGATCGAGGAGGATTCTTCTGGAGGGAGTTTGAGACCATATTGTCTCGAGTCTCCATGGGAAGGAGACTCTATTTTTAATGTGGAAGATATTGAAGGATCTATATCAGAACAAAAGTGACTAGAGGAAGCTAGCGCTGAACGACAAGCTTCGGAAAATCAAGTGTGAAAAGGGTAACACAATCTCTACATATATGAACAAGCTCAACATCTGTAGAGATGAGCTTAGAAGTGTAGGAATCATGACAGCCGATGATGATATGGTGAGTCTTGCTCTCCTCGGTCTTCCTAAGAGCTGGTATAGCTACCAAGACTCAGTGAACGAAAGAGAGAAACTGCCAGATTGGAAACAGCTGTGGTCAGATCTGATGCAGGAGGATATCAGGAGGAGCACCACAGATGGTTCTTCATCCAAGGAGGATGAAGAAAATTTCACCTTAGCGAGTAAGGAAAGGAAAGGGAAGGAGAAGGATTCTCATCCAAAATCGAGTTTTTCTCATGGAGGGAAGAATATTGACAAATCTAAAGTGAGATGATTTAATTGTCATGAGGTGGGCCATTATGCAACTAATTATCCATTGAAGAAATCCAAGAAGGGATCCTCGGAAGGATCTGAAGGTGAGGAATTGGCCTCTGAGTTCGAATTGGATTTTACTCGCATCACATGCATGGTTTCATCAATGATGGGTTGTGGTTGGTTTCTTGATAGTGGAGACTCATTCCACATGACCAACGACAAGAGTTTGTTAAGTACCTTGGAGGAGAAAGAGCCTCAAGATACTCATAGAGATGTGTGACGATGAAAAGTATCATGTTTCAAGTGAAGGTATGGTTTCTTTTCAAGGGGAGCATGGAGATCGTATCACCTTGACATATGTGAAGTATGTGCCTAGACTGAAGAAGAACTTGGTATCGATCGCAATGTTGGAGGACAAAGGCTATGATGTAGTCTTCAGTAAAGGAAAGGTTTTCCTTAGACACATCACCATGAGACAAGTGAAAGAGATTGGTTCATGAGTCAAGAATCTCTATGCTCTTGAGGTTCAAGATTCATGCAAAGCCTTGAGGAGCAAGGCAAATATTGGAGACTTTGTGGTTGAGAGGGAGAGTACATTACCTCTCAACATGTAGTGCCAGAACAAGTCTCAGACAATTGTGGAGGAGCCACAATTGGTGAAGCAGCTTCAGGAGGTTATGGAGCAGCCACAAATAGAGAAGCCAAGAGGAGACAAGTGGAGGCATCCGCTCATGCAGAGACCTCCAGTAGGGGGAAATTTCGAGCCAAGTGGGCAGAGGGATCACATGCAGCCATACCTCCAGGTGTGAGGTGGGGCGATGTGAAGTGATTGTCCCAAGAAGGCTGAAATATGGGTAGGATCCTTGAGGTACCCAACCTCTTTGATTAAACCTTGCTACGGGAGCCCCAATGAAGAGTAGCAGGGTTGGATGAGTGGGTAGAGATAGATGCGTATGGAGCAGCAGAGGGAGCTTCAACATCAGAGGGTGTTTCTAGCCCAATAGGGAGGTCAGTTGGGAGTTCAGTTACTTATTTCTCAATAACTGAGTTGTAGTGCAACAATGGGCAGCACGATGCAACATGGTGAGAGGAGGTGTAGTGCTGATGCAGTGCTGGGAGACAGGACCAGCATCAACACGGATGCAGCAGGACGAATCAATGTGATTGATGTAGTTAGAGATCAAAGTGACAGAGGCTAGAGCAGTCAAATACTTAAGAGCACAAAGGTGTAGAGTTTTCAGTTGACAGAGGCAATTGCAGTCACAGACTTCAATGGCAGAGGCATCATTCTAATTCAGGTTGGATATTTTTTGTTTCTAGAGTTTTTGGAGCAACAACACTTGAGGGAAGTGTTTCATGCAGAACATTCCAAAGGTTCAAGATCGGGTTCGAGTTGAATGCCTTTTTTGTTGAGAGGGAGTGTTGAAAATAGCAACAAGAAATGCTAAAAATAGAAATGCTAAAAATAGCATTTCAGGATATACTCCAACTCTGTTGGAAATAGAAAAAAATAGAAATGCTAATAATAACATTGCTATAAATATAATTTCAAGATATATTCCAATTCTTATTTGTCCTTGAATCAAAATTGAGAATTAAAATTCGAATTTAGTCTCACTAGTTGTTTGAAAAATAATTAATTAATTCATCTTGAGTTAATTAGTTGGAGAAAATCAAACATGAAGTCTATGTGAAGACATGCAACAATTATCCCTTTGATTATGGGAGTTATCCGTTAATTAAGGAGATAAGGATGCATTGTATTTGAGTTGTAATTAGTTAGCTTAGTTAACTGAGTTAAGTCCAGTTAAATTAGTTCCAAACAGTTGGAGGAACTAATTGTGAGTTTAGTCAATTAATGCATGCATGCATGCAACTAGTGTTCTCGAGATAAATAAATATTCTCTCATAAATAACTCATGCATGTCAATTCAGAGAAAGACCCAGTTGAGATTAAAGACAAGGACATTGTACTATTAGTTGGAGGATTTTTCTTATAAAGGAAACTCATCCATGTAGAAGGAATTAACTCCTCCAGGATTGTGAAGTTATTTCAGAGGTCAAAGCAGTGTGTGAGGGATTATTACACACAGGATATAGCTGGAGGACCTAGGGAAAACTACGCAAGGAAATAGGAGGCTTGGAGGACTGAAGGAAGGCATATGTGTTGTCTATTCTCTCTATGAGCAACAGTGAAGGATTGTACTAAGAGCTGGATAGATTGTGAGCTAAAGCTTTGTGTAATCCTGAGATATTTCCACTTGTATGATAATGCAAATAGTGGGGTTTTTAGCTGAGGCTTTCCCCAGAGTATTCTTCTGCGTTTCATGTGTATTGATTCTTCTTCTCTGCTATATGTGTTCTGTTTGATCTTGCTCAAAATCAATTAATCTTCCGCAAGTTTGATTGTAGAAGTAGATTAAGTATTTTTCTTTAGTATATTGCAATATCAAGTAATCTACAGTGAGAACTTTTACAAAGACTACCAAGCGGTTCACTCCTTTTCAATTAGTCTATGATTTGGAATCGATATTTCCTATAGAATGTGAGATTCCTTCTCTTAAGTTAGCAATCCAACTTCTTCCAGACACCTCAATTTTTGGAATAATTCCTTATTCACTTCGAACATATTGATGAGAAACGTCAGGATGATACCATAATGAAAGAGGCTAATAAGAAAATGGTTAAAGATTAATATGATAAGTTTGTTCAATCTAGGGTTTTCTATGAAGGTAACCTTGTCTTGGTCTTTGACCAAGATAAAGACACCTTGGGGGCAATAAAGTTCAAACCTATGTGGTACAGTCCTTTCAATGTGAAATGGGTCTTGAAGAAGGGTGCTTATGAGTTAGTTTATTTTGAAGGGAATGTGTTGTTGGATACCAAAAATGGGCTTTATCTCAAGAAGTATTATGCTTAGGCTCTTGCCTGAGCATTTTCATTGTTTTGTAAATATTGTATAGTTTTGGTTTCTATCTATGAGTATTGCGGTGACGATGGTGTTTTCAATTTTATTTAGCAAGTTTCAATGGGTGATTCAATGTACTTAGGATTCGCATAAAGTTCCATTAGGCACACCAGGAATCTAGCTTCCGCATCATGGGTAATTCATTATCCATCTGGTCAGTTGTTGATCGCAAGAGGCATATGTATTGGTCCTACTTCAAATAATATGGATGAATATAGTGTCATTATAAATTTACTATCTGAGGAAATATCTTATGGTATTGAGTCATTAGTGGTGTACTTGGACTCACAAATAGTTGTGTCTCAGTTAAATAACATTTATTGTGTGAGAGATCCTTCATTACATAATCAATTTCTGAGAGAGATATTATTACAAATATCATTTAATTTTATTACATTCATTCATATTCCATGATAAGATAATACATTTTTTTATTCTATAGCTAATCAAGCATTGGATTGGCATATTGACATTCATTCATCACATTAAATCAAAACATCAACTAATCATTTGTATATATGATAAATCCATCCCAAAATATTTGTATATATAGATAGATAAGTTTTAAAAACATTACAAAATGTGGACAAATGTCCTGTAAAATTAGGGCTCATGTCTGATCATGTCTCTAATCAAAAGAATAGTCTATCTAGAAATCTAATTATGAGGGCCCTAACCTGGATGAGCATCTCCATAGAATATGATGACATTTGCCACCCATCAGAAGAGTCACATCCACTCTTGTGGTATTCCAACCACCCTCCTCTGTATAGCCTCGGGAAGGTCCTCCACTATCGCCATTGGAAATTGGTGAGTCAAGCTCTCCAAGTCCCTTTGTACTACTCATACGACCGTCTTAGACTCAGTTGTTGTGCCTTCCGCGTCTCTACTGTGATGCGTATGCCTCGATAGAACTTCAAGTCTCACTAGTCCCACATCTGCATCATGATATTTATAATATTGTTAGGACTATTTTTTTACAGAAAAGGGACTTTCAGTTTCTATAGATTATCCTTAAAAAAAATCAAATATGTTAAAAAACTTACTAATTTCACCCCATTCAGCTCCCTTAGGAAGTGTTAACTTCAGGTCCTCTTAGAAGTCTAGTCCTGCATAGGGGTAGTCCTCGATGGTACGATTTGTTCCTCCCACCACTAGAAGAATTCATCATCAAATGTCACCTAGGTGACTTCACCTCTGCCATATCCCCTCATCAAGTCTGACAATCTAGCAATCATTTGATCTCTAGGACTGTTGATAATGAATGTTACTCTGGGTCGTAATGCAGGGATTCACTCAAAGAAGAATGAGTAGAGGATAGTGCCATAGCAAAAAAAAAATTCTTTACATGTCGGAAGGATATGAGTTGGCCCTTCATGTTGACCAAGAATGTTGTGCACTAATGATATATTACTAGTTTCAAGCACTCCATTGTTAGAAACATCATTGGTTGTGAAGCCTGATGTAAGGAAGTTGAACCTGATATCCTGAAAATTGTGAAAAGGATGATATTGATTGCCAAGTTGGTGATATCTTTTATTGGAAATTGTGATCCAACCTTGTTTGTATTTGGTGCATAGTTGATCTGATAATGGGGCACTAAGGCTTCTTGTCAAGCTTACAAGAACCTCTCCCACTTCCAAATCTTAAATGTTCCCAAGATCTAGTGATTAACCAATTGCGGAATTAATAATGTGCTTGAAAATATGTGTATGCTTATGTTTATGTTTAACTGACCAAATGCCCTGAGTTATGTTGCTTACACTGATATGTAAATACATATAACACTAAATAATGCAACAATAAAACAAACACACAGAACAACAATGTAATATGGAGTTCACCCAAAACTCTTGGGCTACATCTCCTTGAGCTCTAGTCAACTCAGCTAGGCTCTCTGAAATTATGGTATAAGTCCTTTTACAAGCTCCACACTCAACTCCACTGGTTTACACAAAACACATTGGGTTTAAAACACCATCTTATACCTGGCTCTGAAGCTCTCAAGCTTTCTAGCTCTGGCTCTCGGCTCTGGCTCTGGCTCTCTGGCTCTTGGCTCTGGATCTGGCTCTGGCTCTCATCTCTGGTTCTTTGGCTGTGGCTTCTCTGAGCACTCTCTCTCGACCTCTGCGTGCCTCTGTAATTCGCTTAACCTTCCAACAACCCTTTGGCAACCTCCCAACAACCCTTTGGCAACCTTCCAGCGACCCTTTTCAGCAACTTTCAGCTCTCTGGTTTTTCGCTCGACCTCCAAGCGACTCCAAAAAACTCCCTCAGTTGCCTATGCTTCCAACTAATTCATCAATTGAGCTCTCTGGCTCTCTTGAGGCATCCTTCAGGCTCTACGGCTTCCCCAACCATTTATCTACATGTAATCATTCCTTTGTGACTCTGTGGCTTCTTTTGCTCCTTGTCTCTTCAACTGGCCATTTGGCTCTATGGCTCTGTGGCTCTCCCTGCATTACAAATGCATCATTGTCTATAAAGCGCCCACTTGCAGCATGGAACAATGATCAGGGGCAATTACAAAGGAATTCGGGTCCTTCCTTCAGGTGAAAACCCGAAAATGGAACAAAATTCCAATACACAGAGTTTTACCGGAAATACACTATCGGGTGAAAAATCCGGACTTCAAATTCTATGAAATCGTTCTTATAATCCCTATTGGTCCACCCTTTTATGGATTTCGCAAGCCTAGTGTTGATCTGCATGATCTCTGATCCAACGACTGACAACCATTTCGAGTGGTTTATGTGTGTAGAGATTACCTACCCGAAAAAGGCAGTTTTCTCTCTCCTGCGCCATGCCACGTGTCAGCCAGTGTATGGGATTGGACGGAGCCTGTCCAATACCACTTATCACTTGAGGCCTACCCGAAATCCCGCTTACCACAGAACCCAAACAGTATAAAGCCACCTTTATAAACCTTTCATGTCTGGATTTATCGCTTATCGCAATCGCGTAGCGAAATGGTTGAAAAACCCAATACATAGGAAATACACAAAAAATCCGAAAAACCGAAATTTCAAATTTTATGCAATCAAGCTTATAATTCCCATAAGGTCTGGCTCTTTATTGCTTATCGCAATCACAATATCATTGGCCCTGGTATCGGGGATCGTTTATTGTCGATCGCCGATCAAATCCTGACTGTTGATCTGCTCCTTGATCGGACGGTCGATATCACATCGCATGTCGCTATCGCATTGGCCCTTTGTATCAGGGATCACCAATCTCCCGCCCACCGATTACATCCTGACCGTTGATTCCTTTTCCTGATTCGATAGCTACGACCGTACATTGCTATCGACATATCGCATTTGCTACATCCCAGGGGTTCTTTCCTTATACCATGGCATATGCCGACGCCGATCCGTCGACCTGATAATCGACAATCGCATAATCGCATGTCGCGCTGCCTAGGGTTCTGATGTCGCATATAACATGCCTCTGATTGTGATATGTTGGAGATCACTGATTGGGAGTCCCTTTTGCCTGACCTTAATTCCACCCTTTAAACCCTTTGTGATGCGATTTTCCTTTATAAGGCCTTAAGCCCATTTTTGGAAGAATTTGCCTCCTTTTTAAAGGAACAAAGGCAAACTTCATTTTGTGATAAATTCATCATCTGAAGTCCATTTTATCCCATTCAAGATGTAGTAGATTCATAATGAAAAGATATATGCAATGGGACTATTTCCAGGAGCATCCTTGGACTTTCATTTTCCTCTGTGAGGAACACTTTAGACTTAGAAGTCTATCCAAGATCCATTTTGGATCACGCCTTCCCACTAAAAGAACTTTTGGTCTCCAAAAGACTGATATACTGATATGAATAGTAAATGAGAGTAACAACACCCTCTTCTTTCAGCCTCCATACACTTGCCTTGCATAGTGCCTCTGAACCAAAGCCTTTGACCACTTTCCTTCCTCGATGTGCTGGTCCTCTTGGGAAGAACTGTTTTCCTCCTTGACTTCATGCAGAACTCCTACTGAGAAGGTTATAGAAGGTAATTTGAACTTCTCTTCCTTGATCATTGATCCAAGGTGGCTCAAACAAATGTGAAGTTACATCTACTTCACAAAATTTTCATTTGTACCTACTTGACATACTGTCAACAACAACATAAATACAGACAACAACTAGATGGCCTAAACTCTTGCTTTAACAAAAGAAACATATTTTCACATCTTGTGAACATCTCCATGTCTTTACATCTGCATACAAATGACGGACTAGATAAAAAGCCCACAAAACATGCTTTTAAAACAAATAACCCTTCAAGTCAAGCATGTCTTTACATCTTTTCAAAAGATGAAACACTTCATCATTATCTCCATCTGGGAGACCACATCAACTTTTCTCAAGTCAATATCAACATTACATGCATGTTTAAAAACAAATCAATCAACCCTTCAAGCTAATTACACATACATGTTCAAATACAAGGAAACATCAACATCCCTGTGTTCATGCACATCTCATGCATGCATTTCATCCTTCAACTTTTTCTTAAGTACACTGTACTTTCAAAGTTGAAATGAACATAATGTTTCAGCAACAAAGTGAGTCTCCTACTCAACTTTTCCATTCACCATCTTGGTAAAATCCTATAACTTGCATTCCATTAACAAAGAAATGCAAATAGATGCATCAAATCAAAAGACATGCAATCTTTAATTGGATAAGAACTCTAACCATTTCTTACCAATCCATTTCAAAGGTGCTACCTTTGTCTGCACATTAACATTAATATGTGAATCATCCTGAAACACATCATTCATGGAAACCTCCTTTCCATCCCTGCCATTTTCTCTTTCCACCTTCTTCAACTTTTGTGGAAGCATTGTTTGATTCAGAGTCCAACACTTTTCAGCAATGTTTCCTTGCTTATGGTAGTAAGTGCAACACATGTGCATCCTCTTGATAGCATGATTTGCCTTGTCCAATGGACCTTTGGCTTCTTGCTTCCTTTCCTTCAAAAGTTTCCTGTATGTGGCCATTCTCTTCCAACATCTAGAAACATGATGGTTATCCAAACCACAAAAGGAACATGCAATTCTTTTCCCATACTTATATGGAAATTTATCATGTTTAACATACTCAAAAGGAATATGATTAGAACTAGATTTATACCTTTCTCTTTCACCTTTATTGCCTTCTTGAGGAGGTGAATTGAATAAAGAAGTAGCTCCCTTTGGAACACCATCAATCTCTTCAAGGTTGTTAGAGTTTCCACAAATCTCTCGTTCAAGTGTATGTTGATATAGACCTTCTTTCTGCAAGGTATTCTTCACACCATTGCATTCCTAAAGAATACAATCTTCACAATCTTGAGGTAGAAGACCTAAAATGAAACTCCTTCTTGGAGCTGTTTCAATGGTCTTCATGGTAGCCTTGGAACCTTCTCCATAAGTTTGTCCATAGCCAAGACCCAAATACTTAGGCCTTTCCTCAACTATTGTTGGCTCAACAATACCTTGTGCATGTTTGCCCAAGCTTTTTCCTTCATAGCCCATCTTGGACATTAACTTGGAACCTATGCCTCTGGTCTATTTTTCAAAAGAACCAATAGAAGCATTCTTCAAAGAATTTGAAGACAAACAAGAATTGTTTACCTCTTCTTCACGCTGATACTTGACTAAGGCTTATTTGGCAACAAAGAGCTGTGTCTCCAACTCATGTATCCTTTTCAGGTTCATATTTTCAATATGAATTTGCCTCTCCATTTCCTGCAATTTGTCAAAAAGCAACTGCTTCTCTTCCTCCACGGAATTCA
This sequence comes from Pinus taeda, assembly GCA_000404065.3. Taxonomy (NCBI): domain Eukaryota; kingdom Viridiplantae; phylum Streptophyta; class Pinopsida; order Pinales; family Pinaceae; genus Pinus; species Pinus taeda. The sequence continues at coordinate 116,128 of APFE031346098.1, read as the reverse complement.
ATTGCTCTCTAAGTATGTTAATCTTCCTTCCATCCTCACACATTTCTCTCACCTTGTACATCATGATGAACATGTCTTGCTTCATGTCTCCATCAAAGAATCTTGTGATGAAGGAGGAATTTGAGGACTCACTTGTAGAAGTTGTCATTATCAAAATTCACAAAATAACTTCAAACAACACTAACCTCTTATGCTTCAAGGATTGCCTTGAGGTCCTTTGGGATAAGAAGAATGCCTTCAGCCCTTCTTCCATCTTGTCCTCTCCTGGACTCAGCTAACAATAGCTTTCCCTTCACCTCTGTAAACTCAAACAATAGTCAGTCTACAAACAAGCATACAATAAATCAGACAATAAATCCTTGACTACCTAAACACCTTTCAAACAAGAAATCTTTGCTATGTCAATCAAGCATTCTGATCTGATACCACTTGCTCTAGTATAACCAGCTTTAATATCACCTTCTTTGAAGGTGTGGTTAATCAAATTTTAAGCTCTGATACTACCTGATTTGATAATGGGGCACTAAGGCTTCTTGTCAAGCTTACAAGAACCTCTCCCACTTCCAAAGCTTATATGTTCCCAAGATCTAGTCATTAACCAATTGTAGAATTAATAATGTGCTTGAAAATAGGTGTATGCTTATGTTTATGTTTAACTGACCAAATGCCTTAAGTCATGTTGCTTTCGCTGATATGTAAATACATATAACAATAAATAACGCAACAATAAAACAAACACACATAACAATAATGTAATATGGAGTTCACCCAAAACTCTTGGGCTACGTCTCGTTGAGCTCTAGTCAACTCAACTAGGCTCTCTGGGATTATGGTATAAGTCCTTTTACAAGCTCCATTCTCAAATCCACTGGTTTACACAGAACACAATGGGTTTAGAACACCATCTTATCCGTGGCTCTGAAGCTCTCAGGCTTTCTGGCTCTGGCTCTGGCTCTGGATCTCGGCTCTAGCTCTGGCTCTTTGGCTCTTGGCTCTGGCTCTGGCTCTAGCTCTTCGGCTCTGGCTCTTTGGCACTAGCTTCTCTGAGTGCTCTCTCTCAGCCTCTGTGTGCCTCTGTAATTCATTTGACCTTCCAGTGACTCTTCGACAACCTTCCAGCAACCCTTTTCAGCAACTTTCATCTCTCTGGTTTTTCGCTCGACCTCCAAGCGACTCCAAAAAATCCCTCAGCTGCCTACGCTTCCAGCTACTTCATCAATTGAGCTCTCTGGCTCTCTTGAGGCATCCTTCTAGCTCTGCAGCTTCCCAAGCCATTTCTCTGCGTGTAATCATTCCTCTGTGGCTCTGCGACTTCTTCTGCTCCTTATCTCTTCGACTGGCGATCTGGCTCTGTGGCTCTCCCTGTGCTACAAACGCATCATTGTCTATAAAACACCTGCTTGCAGCGTGGGACAATGATCAAGAGCAATTACAAAGGAATTTGGGGCCTTCCTTTAGGTGGAAACCTGAAAATGGAACAAAATTCTAATACACAGAGTTTTACCAGAAATACACTATTGGGCATGAAATCCAGACTTCAAATATTATGTGATCACGCTCATAATCCCTATTGGGTCCGCCCTTTTATGGTTGTCGCAAGACCACCGTTGATCTGCATGATCTCCGATCCAACGACTAACAACCATTTCAGGTGGTTTATGTGCGCAGAGATTACCCGCCCGAAAAGGCAATTTTCTCTCTCCTACGCCATGTCACATGTCAGCTAGTGTATGGGATTGGGCGAAGCCCATCCAATACCACTTATTGTCTGAGGCCTGCCCAAAATCTCGCTTACCACAGAACTCAAACAATATAAATCCACCTTTACAAACCTTTTGGGTCTGGCTTTATCGCTTATCACAATCACATAGCGAAATGGTCAAAAAAACCCAATACACAAGAAATACACAGAAAATCCAAAAAACCCGGATTTCAAATTTTATGCAATCAGGCTTATAATTCCCATTAGGTCCGGCTCTTTATCACTTATCGCAATCACAATTGCATTGGCCCTGGTATCAAGGATCACCGATCGCCGATCGCCGATCAAATCCTGACCATTGATCTGCTCCTTGATCGGACGGTCGATATTGCATCGCATGTCGCTATCGCATTGCCCTTTGCATCGAGGATCACCGATCTCCTGACTGTCGATTAAATCCTGATCGTTGAACCCTTTTCCCGATCCAATGGCTGAGATCGCACGTCGCTACCAGCATATTGCATTTGCTATGGCCCAGGGATTCTTCCCTTATACCATGGCATACGCCGACACTGATCCACCGATCCGATAATCGATAATCACATAATCAATGTCGTGTTGCCTAGGGTTCTGATATCTCATATAGCCTGCCTTCGATTGCGATATGTCAGAGATCGCTGATCGGGGGTCCCTTCCGCCTCGCCTTACATCTGCCCTTTGAACCTTTTGCGATGTGATTTTCCTTTATAAGGCCTTAAGCCCATTTTTGGAAGAATTTGCCTCCTTTTCAAAGGAACAAAGGCAAACTTCTTTTTTGTGATAACTTCATCATCCAAAGTCCATTTTAGCCCATTCAAGTTGCAGTAGATTTTGAATGAAAAGATCTATGCAATGGGATTATTTCTAGGAGCATCCTTGGACTTTCATTTTCCTCTGTGAGGAACAATTTAGACTTAGAAGTCTATCCAAGATCCATTTTGGATCAACAATACACAACATTGTAATCATCAATGTCTAGGCCCCTGCTAGCCATGCCCTTCAAATTGACTGCTTCTCCCCTCCTGGAGAAGCATGTCATGAAATAGATATCTTCCACCTCAATTTGTAGTGGCATTAAATCTATGAATAAATGGTCTTGCTCTGGGTCCCAATAATTGATTATCATTTCCAATAATCTAGTTTGGGCTCTCATATTTTCCATCATGAAAAACTTGAGAAAACCACAATTTTAATGTCCATCCAACGATTCTTAGTCTTCCAAGACTTAACTATCAACATCAATGTGTTCTCTTTCTCTCCAAATGATCGAAATCGTGAAAATTTTGGCAATTTTAACTGTCAAAAAATCATTTGCAAATTTGTTTCTGTGTGTACACAGCTCTTGTAAAAGATAGTCGCGTATACACATGAATTTCACTCTGAAAAACCATGTATAGGGCTTTCTATATGTGACCCGATAAAACTAGACCTGCATATATGCATAACCGGTTCTAAATTTAATTTAAGAAATCTAAAAATCGTTTCAATAATTAATAATTTGATCCAAATGAAAGAGAATGGGGTAAAAAATTACCTAGGGTTTGCATTTTCCAAATTTGTTGGTGAAGTTGATTGGATTTTCTTGCTCAAGTTTGCTCCAAAAGCTCTCTCCTCAACACTTGGATGGTAAGAATGAAGTTGGGTAAGTTCAAAAATTTGTTTTATAGTAAAAAAACTTAAACCCACTTTTATAAAGTTCATTTTAACTTTATTATTTTAATTTCATGATCTTTTTTACCTTTGCTTGAAGTGTTGGAAAGGGCTTGTTTTTCAGGGTAACAAAGATTTCTCTTATCACTTAATGATGTTTTCCTGCTTTTTCGGTTCCACGATCGTTGACATATTATGGCATCTATTTTACTCTAAACTAACATATAGGTTAAGATACATCTTTTTTCGTTGCATTTTTCATCTTGACTTCATATTGTGATACTTAGCCATAGGGTCGACCCCACTATGTTGTGATTTTTTAACCTCTCCAACTCGTCGTTTTGTAAAATTGTAACGTAATCGAGTAGAGCCTTTCCTTCCATGGGCTTCCTAGTTAGAACCTCACTAGCATATGTTGCCCATGCTGCAAATATTGTGTAGGACCAGGAATCCTCTTTAGTCCCACGATGACTACGTGTTGAAGCCACATTCTTCTTCTTATCCACTTTTATTACGGATTTATACACTAGAGTCTCCCATGTGTTGAGTTGTACTATTGCATTGCATATTGACCACTTGCACCCCTTTTGGCCTTAAGCCAACTTTATTGGACTCGTGTATAAGCCACTTTTGACCATGAATTTTTATGCAAAATCAAGCCATGCATTCACTAGCCTTTGCAACTTGACACCCTTTTTACATGGAGGGAACATTCCCAAAGTGTCTATGACTAGTATCCACCACCTTGCATTAAGAATATGAATGTTCCAAACCTAGGAACTACTACACTTTTCCTTGAAAATCATCCTCTCCACTGTAATATAGTCATTCTTTTATAACTTTTCAAGCTTTATAATATGAAAAAGACAAAAAAAAAAATATTCCAAAAAAAAGAGCAAGAATGAGACAGTTTCTTCATCATTTGATGACAACAAGTGTTACTCGTGTCACCCTTGAGCAAAGCACTTAAAAAATGAGTCTTTCTCCCATCAGGATGGGACTTAGTTTGAATTTAGGGAAGCCATAACCTTCTCTTTCAGTTAGTCCTCCACCGATTGGTTAACTCTTCTAATCATACAAGAGTTTGTTGGTGCCTCCTACATCTCAAACTTATACAAAGGTATTTTATGCTACCATAAAGTCACATAAATTCGTGCTTTTGTTCAGGGAATTCAACCTATTGCTGACCATTTTGCAGTGTCTCTTTACTCATTTTTGTCGGCCATACCCGATCTGTCAAGTTATTCTTAGTATTACATCAATTACTTGGTCCTTTACTCGTGTCAGTTAAGAAGGTTCACATTGACTTCTAGCTGGTAGGTATACCCTTATCGAATCCGACCAATTGCTTTGAGAGTAGACCTAGAGCATATATTTACATCATTGATAGGTGACCTTTTGCTCAACATTGATTAATATCATGGGTCTTTGACTGAGTGATTTCCCTTGTGTTCGACATCGGCTTATAATATCACACATTGGGATTCATGCAGTACCTTGGTTTCCAATTGGCCCTATTGGTGGATTCCTCACCTCTGTGTTAGCTTTCATTATTGGTTGGTTCAAAGGATTTCTTTTGTGCACACCAAAAATGTACTTCAGGGTGGTTATTTCATATTTATTCGTCTGAGTCCTTCAAAATTATTGGACTGCAGATTACACTCATGCTGGTTGATGTGGGATGCCTTAATTCCTTCCTTCCAGTAAATATTTTCCCATCGATTCCAACTCATTGATCTGGGAACAAGGTCTAGAGTTCTTTTTTAGTACCTTAGGGTTTGTAGTCATTAGCGGCAGACTCCTTCGTCATAAAAAATGAGAATACAGTAATGTCTCCTGATTGGTAGATTCTTTCAAGTGTTTGACTTCAACACATTTATTCACACTTGTCAGATTGTACTAGGGTACCTTGACACTCATTATCATTATTGGTGAGTTGTCTCACGTTTGTTAATGGTATAAATTAATGGCCGATAATCAAATGACTTCTCACATGGTCAACTTTAACTCATTTATTCGCATGGTGTAGAAATGTACCATCCGAGGTTGGTGAAGACCTCAAGTTGTGTCAACATCTTGGTTCACTTGACAGATCCTTTAACTTTCTGCCAATACACTACTCCACTCACATGACTTGGTACTTTTATGAGGATCAACTATACAACATCATTGTTCAGACATCCTTCTATGTGATACTAAAACATAGTTCCGTTGTGTTCTTTCATGGCTATGATATGATGATCCACTATGTATTCTTTAGCTCATTTTGCACACTTATGTAAATATTTTGGATCTGAATTATACTTTATCAACAAACATGCTTTATTACTTCTTAGCATTGGTATGCCCACCTCAAACATGAGTTTTCTTTCTGACTCCTTCCACAGGTGTTTGATGGGATGGAACCTGGTGATCTCCTCTTAGGTTTTCGAAAGACTCCTCTCTCTATACTTAATGTATTTCGGCCATCATGTTCCTTTCTAACCTCATATATTAAGGGGCATCCGTTATAGCATCATTCAACACTCATGTAGACCTGATGCTCTTTTATGGCCCTAGGCAGTCCCTTTACCCTTGTAGACTTGAGTTTATATTAAAAAACTATATTTCAAATTCCATACGTGACTTTTCCCACACAAAAACATGTACATACATTAGTCCTAGAACAATATGACTGTGTATAAATTTTAAATTTGAAAGAATAAAATAAAATTCTATTTTTTGGGTGTGATTTACGAGTTTTACTGAGAGACCACATACAGGAGTCCGTGGCCTAATTAAAATAACCAATTTGAGGTGGTATATATACACCCCTTGGGTAGGCCTACTTCATAAGAGAAGAGAGATATCAATCAATCAATCAATCAATCCTAAAGAATAAATAGCTAGGCTAATAAAACATTATTTCACTTGATTTTAGCTCGTTTAAACACATCATTGTACATACCATATTTATTTTTAGTACCATAGGTGTGGGAGGCTGCCATAAAAAATTGAAGCCCGAAGTGAATGTCCTGATTTTCTTATGAGTTTCTACAATATGTAATAAAGTCATAGTCAGTCAAGTCAGTCTGATTTAATTGGTTAAGAGTCACTAAATCACCAAATGGATAAGGCTACTAGTGTACAATGTCCTTGGCACATCGAAGGGAGGATGCCATCCCCACTGGAGCCTATGTTAGTGTCATATGTTTAGGAATCTTATTCTTCTTATTATTGAAATGTATCTAAGGTCAAAATTGTAAATATGAGTCATGAATCACTGATTAATATTATTAGAAGGTATAGGTCTAGATTGGGTATCATGTAAGGTTTGTCGTTTTGATTAAGAGGCCAATGTCTAAAGTTATGATTTTCCTTACAAAGGGAAATCATGAAAGGTCTTTGTTCAGTTTTAAAACGTTACAAAAATCATGTCACAAGTCTTTAGTTACTGTGAGTGGCTTAGTCCCATGTTAGGTCATAGTTAGTAGGCCACCTAAGCTTGGTAATAATGTCTTCATCAAAGCAATCATGCAATGATCATGAAAAATACTTAGAGGCTTGCTTACATCAGTTTAGATGCCATTTCAAAAGGGAAACATGTGAGCTTAGCAAAGGATAACGGTTAGAGGATGGTGATTTAAATTCCCAATGCGCTGCGTTTTCAGAAAAAAATGTTGTGCATTCATGATGTTTCTCTCCAAAATCATAATTGGCATGTTCACTCTCACTCCAGGCCATCCAAGGTGATCATTTGAACCTACATTATTATCCCTTCGCACTCAGATCTTCATTATCAACATCAAAAAGCTTAAGAGGTCTAGTTATCTCACTGCAAAAGGGAGGCAGGGGCGTTGCAAATCCACACAATGTTCAATTTTTTGCATCTCGACAGCCCAAATCCTCTCACAAGTGCAAATTCAGTTTTTCCTTTATCCTTCAGTCATATTAGAACTCTGAAATTTCACGTTAAAGCAAGCGCACAATGTTTATACCATATAAATAGGATAAATTTTCCAACGCTTCCTTTCTGAGATTCGCTGCATTTTTTCCTCTTCTGCACTGCATTTTCATTCTAACCCATTATGAATCCACATAGTGAGACATTTCCTTCTTTTCTTGTTACAAATTTTCCTTTTCACTATGAGAACCTCTGCATGCAAATTGTTTTCTTGGTCCAAAGACTGTAATTATTTTTTTTTTCCCTTAAAAATTATGCTTAAGTGTGTTTAGAGGTCAAATTTTCTTTAGTGCTGCTTTTATGGCTAGTGAGCTGTGATTGTCCCTAGTTTAATCTTTTGTCAACAATTATAAAATTCTGAGTCCTATAGGGTTTTCCTGAGAAATTCAGTGGCTGTTATTCTTGGTGAAGTTGTTGGGTTGTGTTTTAAGATATTGTCACAATATTTAAAAACCATAACACCTCCATTATTTCCCAACAAGTTGTTCATAAATTCAAATACCCATTGCTACAAAAGTGAAACCATGTCAACACCAAAAGACAAAAAACACAAAGGGGGATCCATTGTATGTTTTGAACTACAGGAGACCACAACCATCAATGAATATCCAACCATTAGGATGGATTTTGAATAAGTAGGGTGCATGAGATTCAGTGAGAGAATTCAGGGATATAATTTGCAATTGACAAAGGAATTTTCCATGGGTTTTGATGGTGTTCAAGAAAAAGTGGGAAGCATGACTTTTCCTGTCTCAGCTTAATCAATAGTTGAGGCCATCGAGATACCTTTGAGTGGAGAGGAATGGTTCAAAGGGATGGACTTTGATTTGGTTTCTTTCAAGGACTTCCTCAAGCCAAAACATAAGAAAGGGTATGGTTCATCTGTTCCAAGGAGATATCTACATGATCATCATAACAAAATGTTGGAGGTCATCCATAGGTACTTCACATGTGATGCGAGATTCAACAAGGTGTATCACTATCACATTAGGACTTTAATGCATTTTACTAGAAATAAATCTTGAATCTTCCCTATTATCTATTTAGGAGTTTATGTAAAATGGTTGATTGGGTTCAAACTAAAGCAATTCAAGTTGAGGCTAGTTTGTTCCATTTTTCATTGACTAAAGTATTGGTAATGAAGGAGCTTGAGAAGAAAGAGCAGTCATGGTAGGAGTTCTTGGTTTCTTCACGATGGGAAGCCCAATATTCAAACAATCAAAGGACTTAGAAAGACACTCCTATAGTTGTGATTAAAGAAGCTTCACCTGCAACACGAAGCTCAGTCAAGATACCTTTGACTAAAAGTAAATTGGTTGGTAATAAAAGTGATAAGAAGCTACAATTTTCTCCTAAGGTAGAGAAAGTGACATCCCCTGAGGTAGAAATGGTAGTAAGGGTACCAAGAACTAGATCTATAACCAAGGGATTACGTATGGTTCCTCCATAATCTCCAATTCAAGTCATGGAATCATAGAGCACACAAAGAGAAGTGGAAATTGATGAAAAGGACTAGAAAATTGGGGAGTTACAAGATCAGTTGGACAAGGTCCATGTGACAATAGCTTACTTGCAGCAAGAGAATAAGGAGCTTAGGCATAAAGTGTCTCAAGAGACTATCCAACCCATAAGAGAAGAGCCACCAAAGGAAACATTGACACATGTTGCTAAAGGAAAAGGTAAAATTGTCATTAATGTCGAGGAGTTGAAGGAACCAATTAAGCATTCTATAAGACCTAGGACTAGGTTTGATGCTAAGATACATATTCAAGAAAAGGAGATCATTCAGCCAGTGTTTTTTATGAACAAAAGGAATTTGATAATCTATTGGAACAACTTGAAGGGTTACAATATCAAGTAGATCAACTTGCAGAGAAAGATCATAGGGACAAGTTAGCCTTGTTTAGAGAGGTAGAGGCTGTTATACCAGTACTTGACAAAGCTAAGTATAAACTAAAGTGGAACTTGCCTCTGCATAGGAAATTAAAAAAATGATATGTACAAAACCTGGTCCTCAAAAGAAGACTCAGGTTGGTGAAGAGCAAGCTCATTGAAGTCAAAGAAGCTAGAAGGAAGAGGAAGAGAGGTAAGTTGGAATTAATTGCAGAGGCTAGTACTAAGGTGAATCTCCAGCAAGAAACCTTAGCCCAGCTCTAAAACCTTGTTTTTGGCTCAGGAGATCAGAATAGGTAAAAAATTTATGACGATTGCAAAATCGTAGTAAGGGGCTTGATGTATTTTTCATATACAAATTTTGACAAGTGTGGGATAATGAAAAGTAAGGTTTTTAATATCATGAGGGAGTTATATTAAGGTTCCAACACTTATTTTTATGTTTCCAACATTTCATATTAATGGAAATTCACCATGTGTTTCAGTTTTAAAGGCGTTGCGAAAACATGCTAGTGTGTTGTGAAAATCGGGTACAGGTCAAAGGGTTGTCTACAAGAATTTTGAATTTGGTTTAGGAGGACCAACACCATCACAGGGATATTTGAAGCATACCCATTTGCTTCTTTTTTATAGATAGGGGTCGCAACCGTACAAAGCATGGAAGCCACTTCAGTGTGCTGTGAGTCTACTTAAAGCGCTGCGAGTCTGGACAATCAACTTTATTTTGGTCAAATTTCAAATTTTGGCTCCTAGAAGTAGTTAGATAATATGGATAGGTGGCATACTATTTTAGGATATGTAATTAAAGATGAATTGCAAATATTTTAGTGATGTGTTAGACAATAATTGGTAGTAGGTGAAAATAATCCTATTTTTCAATATATTCATTAGTATTTGGATGTATTTGGATAATGGAGCTTAGTGAAAAGAAGTCGCCTTCACTAAGCGGGCCTGCAGGCTATTTTTGGCGCAAAGTCTAATTTTAGACTATGTCTATTTTTAGACATATGGATCATGGTCTATGAGTTGCAGGATGTTATTTGTGGATGATTGGTCATGTTGGTAAAAATAGATGGACCTCTATTTTTAGACATATGGAGGGAGTCTATTTTTAGACTGCCAAGCTAAAATTAGAACAGTCGAATATTATTAGGTCTTAATAATATTTGAAATATAAACATTATCTTATTCTCTTGGAGCACTACAGTTTGAGCTACGGATGTGGCACATGCAACTACTAGAAGGAAATACGTGTTTCTTATGGATTACTTGAGCTATTGCATGGAGGACTTCAGTTATAACTTCAGTGATTGAGTTCTGTGGAGTTGGATGAGGAGTTGATGGAGTTGTGTTCAGTTTGACTTAGTTGAACTAGTTGTATTTAGTCTAACTAAAAAATACACTAGTGATGAGTGATGTGAATTAGTTATTAATTAATTCACTAATTATTAACTTATGAATCAATTGAGGAATACATCAGTTAACTCAGTGCATGGACAGTTCAGTGGAGACAAGTGTTAGAGATGAGTGAAAGGGCAAGACAGATGTCAGTTGTGACTATAGTTGTGCATGAGATTTGCACATGCATGGATTGAGTATTGCCAATGAGGATTACGTGGTATAACCAAAGGGAATACGAATTTAGATCACACATTTGGTGTCATTCTCATCTATTCTCATGCAGGATTGTGCAGTGGAGGAAAGCAAGCAGCGGAGGATATTTGAGCCAGTGATTGCTTCAGATCTGAGCTAGTTTGTGTGTAACAGGTGGAGATAGTACTGAGTACTTGTGAGGAGTATTGTACTATGTATTGTTACATGTTCTCAATCAATATAATATATATATAGTTGTGGGGTTTTCAGCTTTATGCTTTCCCCGGGTACATACTGTGTTGATATGTGTGATTGATGCTTCAATGTGCGCATGTGTATGTTTCTGAATACTGCTAAATTGATGATCAATGTAGAGGAGGTTATGTATTAAGCACGATTTTGCAAATAGTGTATGATCATGATAATCTCTGTGAATATGTGTCATATTATTCAAAATTTCTACACCATTTGCTTCTTTTTGATAGATAGGGGCAGCAATCGTACAAAGCATGGAAGCCACTTCAGTGTGCTGTGAGTCTGCCTAAAGTGCTGCGAGTCTGGGCAATCAACTCTATTTTGGTAAAATTTCGAATTTTGGCTCCTAGAAGTAGTTAGATAATATGGATAGGTGGCATACTATTTTAGGATATATAATTAAAGATGAATTGCAAATATTCTAGTGATGTGTTAGACAATGATTGGTAGTAGGTGAAACTAATCCTATTTTTCACTATATTCATTAGTATTTGGATGTATTTAGTTAAATTTGGTTTTGGTCAAGGAATCCAACCACCTAGGGAGGATATAGAATCTTTAATGATGTATAAAGATATCAAAAAACATTGTAAATGGTTCTATTGGTTGAGATTAGAGGAAAGACTTTTTGCACTGTATTTTTGAAAGCTTTTTTCCAGTGAATGAATGAAATACGAAGGTAGAATTTGTAGGGATTCCGGAGTCAGAATTTTTGTGGCTCTGTGCTCCTTTGGTCTTGTAAGTTATCTATGTGTTTAAATCTCTTTAATGTGCATCTTATTGCTTGGAAAATGAAATGATTAGTTCAGAATTCATCTTTAATGAATGCTCTGTTTTAGTTTCCAAGTTATCAATGTTTTAAGATTAAAGAAAAACTTTAGAATTCATCCATGACTTTATTTTCTAATGTGTTTGTCTTTCAACCTCTCTACATTCACCTCCTAGAACAATTTGATCTAAATCCACCACCAAAGCTTCCTACCTTGCCCTTGTGGAGCAAACCCTCTACTTTTCCATCATTTCACTGGACAAAATCTGATTTGACAAGACTCCATGCCCAATGGATATACCCCGTTTCTCATCAATAGACCTCTAAAAATCAAACTTTGTTGAGCTCATTACCTAGCCTAATATCCTATTTTTTGAGTGACCTAAGTGAGAGAGCCCTCTCCAGGCTATAAGGGCTAGATTCTAGTCTAAAGTGGTTTGTGGTTACCCCTGCGATTCCTTTTTCAGCCTAGGGAAATCAAAGAGTGATAACACTTCCCACTATTGCATCCATAACCACACCTTTAACGAATTAGAAATATCTTCATTTAAAACTTTGCATTTTCCCTAATCACCATTCATCCCCTTTTCACTATGTTGATATGATTTCATTTGGCATTGTAATCATTGGCTATTCCTTTCTTATATCCTTATACCACAATGATTATCCCCATAACATGAGACTATACCATTACCATCACCATTTTTCATGATTATTGCCATATCACTTCCATACAAGGCAATGTTTACATGATTGACATAATTAAAGCAAGTTAGACCAATCATTTAACTGGAATGAGTCTTATTTGTGTAATTATCAATTTCTAATCATTTGGCCTTGTCTTTGTTCAAGTTAATTAGTAAAAACAAATATTGAGTTGCCTTACTGTTGCTTAGTTTTTGTTAGACTCTCTGAGGAAACAAATTATTGAGTCGCCTTACCTCTGCCTAGTTAGACTCTATGAGGAACCAAAATATTGAGTTTCCTTAACTCTACTTTTATGCAACCAACTCAAAAAATAGAAGAAGAGATAGATCAACGACTTCAAAATAAGCCTCTTCGAGGGGGAAACCTCCTTTACATTACAGAAATGAACAATTCTTGGATGATACAAATGACAAAACCTCCTTTCTATATATAGGAGTCTAAGGGGTCACAATATATTCAGAGCCAACATAAAAATAATAATATAAGGGCACAACAATAACAATAGTGGGCTTCTATGGGGCACAATAATAACAATATGGGGACAATATTCACACAAAATTAACAATAAGGGGCTACAGTGACAATAATAATGGGGGAATACACTAGTATTATAGGGACCTTTTTGTTGAGTGACCTAAGTGAGAGAGCCCTTTCCAGGCTAGAAGGTCTAGATTCTAGTCTAAAGTGGTTTGTGGTTACCCCCTTGGATTCCTTTTTCAGCTTAGGGAAATCAAAGAGTGAGAACACTTCCCACTATTGCATCCACAATGACACCAAGTTAACGAAATGGAAATGTCTTCATTGCAAACTTTTCATTTGCCTTAATCATCATTCATCCCCTTTTCACTATGTTGATATGATTTCATTTGACGTTGTACTCATTAGATATTCCTTTCTTATATCCTTATACCATGAATATTATCCCCACACCATGAGACTGTTACCATTACCATCACCATTTTTCACGATTATCGCCATATCACTTCCCTATAAGGCAATGATTATATTATTGACATAATTAAAGCAAGTTGGACCAATCATTTAACTAGAATGAGTCTTATTTTTCTAATTATCAATTTCTAATAATTTAGCCTTGTGTTTTTTCCATTTAATTAGTAAAAACAAGTATTGATTTGCCTTAACACTGCTCATTTTTTGTTAGACTCTATGAGGAAACAAAGTATTGAGTCACCTCTGCCTACTTAGACTCTATGAGGAACCAAAGTATTGAGTTTCCTTAACTCTACTAAGTTATACTCTCTGAGGAACCATGGGCAAACCAAAGTGTGATCACCATGAACTAGCATCTATGGAGGAATTAGAAAATTTCCCAAAGAATAATTCATGCAAGTGGAGGTCAGTGGAAAAAGGTTAGAAAAAATTTCAAGGTTTTGTTGATAAAGTCACTTTTCATGTCGCAAAAGGATTTGATGGTAAAGTAGCACATGTTTGGGACCTAATCATGACAGTGAATGAAAGAACTGTTTCTTGGGTGAATGGGTTGCCACTTGAAGGAGAAAAATGGTTCAGAAACAAGGCCATTGATAAGTAGTCGAGCATGTAATTTCTCAATCCAGGACATCAATATGTTGATTGGGTGAAAGGGGTACCTCGTTCTTGGTTTAAGGACAAGTGGTGCAATATTTTATTTTTCCTTCAGAAATACCTTAGTTTTGAGGGTAGGTAGGAAGTTACATTCTTATATGCTTCATTTTCCTAAAGGTAAAAAATCAATGTTCCCAATTGTCTATGGAAAAGCTTATAGAAGATGTCACAAAAGGTCCAAAATACCCCTAAAAACCCTTATGTTGGTATTTACCACTACAACCATATCAAATTATTAATTGAAAATGATTTAAGTATTATAAATGATAATTGGATTGACTTCCTAGGTCAAAATAGGTTCACTATGGCCAATATAGTTCATGAAGAATTAAATTCTCAACATAACCCTAAAGTAAAGGATGTGGGAGGAATTGTAAAGGGTGATAACCTAGATGATTTCCTTTCCTCATACCCTAAGAGGACAAGAATAAGTAATTTTGGTGAGGATATAATAGAAAATCATGTAGATCAAACCCTTATTACTAATGGAGGGGTTACACATAGTCTGGAAAAAAGGTCAAGATTTAGTCATCCCTCTTCCACTCCTTAGAAGAGATTGGAACTACAAAAAAATACCAATTTATATCAAGACCAAGAGGAAGAAGGGGAATAATGAACATTTATGGTGACTTAAATAAGGAAAATTCCACTGGGGTTGAAGATTTTGGTCCTCTAGAATTCACTTCTCAATTTAAAACCCTTGTAGTAGAAATAAGTACAAAATTTGTTTCTTAGTTTAAACCAACTGTAATGGAGACAAATGATGTTTATTCTACTAATAAAAATAAACTATCTGATTCAATTGACCACTCTGTATTGAAGAAGAAGAATAGGGAAATCAAAACACTAAATATTAAAGAGGAGAATGAAATGCTAAAAGCTCACTGTTCTAAATTGTAGCATAAGAATGATAAGCTAGTTGATAAGAACAAAAAGTTGTAGAAGATGTTCAAGGAATGGTGCAAATGAGCCAAGAGCTATGTTGTTCATAGCAAGTTGCTAAAGAAGATATTTAATGAAGCCGGAAATGAAGGGGAGAGGAAATTGAACATTTTGGTTAGTGTGTCAAGAATCTAATAGAGAGTTACAATCCCACAATTTTGATTACATTTTGGCTTTCAAATAGAGGAATTGTTTGCATGAGGAAATGCAAAATGGATGGAGTGGGGGAATGGTAGACCTCCATTTGACATGGTTTCACCCACATTTTTCCCTATAATTACATATACTTGTACCCATTTCCTACCATTATCACCTTCAATATGTACACGTTCAGACTAATATCATAAACCTAAGCATGATAAGGTAAACTGTTAATTGATTTATACATTTCTTTTATTTTCAATGTTTTAAAGAGGTTTAAATAATATTTTACTAATAAAGGTGAATGTTTAGGAACAATTATTGTGCCAGATGAAGAGTTAATGTTCACACAACTCAGTTCATGCTAACAGAGTTTAGTTCTTGATCCTACATCATAGTTTTTCATATGTCCATCTATCTTGGTGCAAATCGAGCATGTGAGTTTTGTAGATCGGAGGGCCAAGATGGTTTCATGTTATTTCATTCATGCCCATAGCCTCAAGAAGAAGCAAGGGGTATTGGTCAATGATTTGGTCAAATCCCTCTTCAGGATCAAACAATTTGGAAACTCATCAACAAATCAAGGTTTTTTAATCCCATTCACGTGATCGAGATCGAAAGAGACATATTTTTGGACTTGCCCATAATTCATTTTTAGCCATCATAAACTTTGGATCTAATCATGGTTATTTTATAGCAGTATATTTGGTTATTTTTGCAACTTTGTTTAAATGGGTTGAGGTAGGCCAAATCTCATAGATAAAGGATCATATTCAAGGAAGTTTTTGGTTTGTGACTACGCTAATTACAAAGACACAATTCAACCATTCTTGTTATTCATGGAGATGGAAATCATAACCACCAAAACGATATCATAACTTTTTATGTAGATCTTATTCCATCACTTCTAAGAAGGAAATATACCTCATTTGTCCTCTGATCGATGAGACCAGAGGAATTTATTTTATCTACAGTTGGAGGACTTTTCTTATAAATAATGTGTCAAATCTTGTAATGGGAGGTATAGTAGAGACATGGATATGTAAAGTATTTTTCTTAATATAATAGTATTATGGTTTTTATTGTAATACAATCGCACTGGTGTTGGCATATTATTGATCTTTAGGTAGCCTACTTCCAAAGAAGGTGAGCCCCCTTCTTGGGTAGTAAGGCTACAAACAATAGGTTTATTTCATGTTTGTGTTTTTTTATGTCTATGCATTTTATTTCTAGAATAGTTAGTGATGGGTTGAAAGAACCATTAAGGTCATCTTCAAAACCATATTTTTGTTCATTTGCTAGCATATTGTACCAGGTGATTTAGTGAGCTATTAAATATTCATCTCGGCTCGAGTAAGTTTGTGGAAATGTAGTACACATAAGGCAAAAGGTATATGCTACATTTCCCTTACCTAAGCCAAGTGAACCCCATATTTTGTATAGAGCTTGAGAATTAGTTGTTTCTTTGAAGTATTATGCAAGTGTTATTTTTAGTTACTTTCAGTTGTTATGCTCTTGAGATAGCCCAAGCTTTAGTCTTGCACATATTATGTTTGTACCATATAGGTTTATGAGCCCTGGGATGATGATTAATGTCTAAGCTTTATTGATCCAAGTGGATATCCACACACCAATGGCATGGAAAAGGTTCAAAATAGCCCAAGCTTTAGTCCTACACATATTGTGTTTGTACCATATAGGTTTATGAGCCCTGGGTTGATGATTAATGTCTAAGGTTTATTGATCCAGGTGGATCTCCACACACCAGTGGCATGGAAAAGGTTCAAAATTAAAAGTGGCAGAAAGTCGATTAACTTGACATCAGATCGAAGTGCTCGTCACCTTGATTCCAATGGTGTGAACAACACTCCAATCCGAGTCCATATGAAGAAGATATAAGCAGTCAAATTTGTGGGTTGACTTACCCATGTCGCAGGCTTAAGGAGGGCACAATTTGGCAAGAACCCGGCACCAGAATCTGGCCAGTTTTCCGGGCGAAATTGCGGGTCCATTAATTTGTCTTCTACCACCTAAGGTTTTGGAAAATTCCAAAATGGGGGCGGTGATTATGTTTTTTTAAATAAAATAAAAAGTAAAAATATTAAAAAATGGGGTGGGTGGCCATGTCTCCGCCACCCCCGGAACCACCGTAACAAAAAAATATATTTTAAGTGGGATGGGCAGCCATGACCCTGCCACCCCGGAGCCCACGCAACGACATACATTAAAATATAGTGAGGGGGCGTGGGATTTCAACCCCGCCACCCTCTCCACTTCTCCTATGTACAAACGAATGTCGAGGAAAAGGGGCGTGGGCCATCAAAACAGTGGACCCGCAACCCCAACAATCAAGAAACAATATATATGGTGTTAAAAATGGGAGGGGCAGGTTTTGATCCCCCGATCCCTCCTCAAATATTTTTAATTTTAACCAATGTGCCCAACCACTTTCTTGGTTATTCCACCCAACAAACATTATATGAACCTAGTTTCTGAGTGCGCGGGGAAGGGGGAGTGCACACGTACTTTGAGGCGGATGAATTGCAAGTCACAGAACCCTGACTAGACCCATGATAGGGGGTAGAACCTTGCCTGAGCACATTTTCCAGGGGGTTATTTTTGGTCCAGTGTCAGAATTGGGCAAGTTTTATATTGATTTTTCACCTCTTGGCAACAGGAACTCGATGGTGATGTCAGTTCTCTCAATAGAGCTATCCATTTTTCGGCCATTTTCCATAATGGAGGTATAATACTCCTTTTGTAAATGATGATTGTACTCTTCTTTCTCATGCCACTTAATGAATGAAGGCCTCCCCATTAATTGAGCAAGGCATGGAGACGTAGTCCAAACTGGACAAACTCCATTATCAAGTCTCTTTTATTTCATGCTTTTATGTGTTTCTCCTCTTCTCTCATGAGCACATTAAATTTCTATGGTTAAGATGCAATTTATGCATGTAATTCTTTAATACATTTATAAGCAAAATATCTTGTATCAAGTGGTATCATAGTAGGTCTTTGTAGATGTGAATTGCATGTTTGTATGCTAACAAGAAACAAGCTCCGAAGAGGTGAAGGGAAACTAAAGTCTTTCTATCCCGAAGCGGGGCGTGCACATTGAAGGAGAAACATGGCAGATGAAAAGGCTCATCATGAAGAGGAGTGCAATTTCCGCAAAACCTTCTATACAATGGCAGAAAATGTTGGTCAGTTGCTTTCAAGGCTGGAGAAAGTAGAAGAGAGAAATCTAGAAGAACAAGGTTCAGTGCATGGAAATGGTGGAGAAGGACCCCCTCCTTCTCCTTCCATGAGTGAAAGTTCTTCTTCCTCTCATCACCATCATCATAGAAATTCAAGGGATGAATCTAAGAAACCTTTCTTTAAATTAGATGTCAAATTTGATCTTCCCATGTTTAACGGTGAAAGTAATGTAGAAAAGATTCATAACTGGATTAGGCAGATTGAAATCTACTGCAGGATTCAACAAAACGAAGAGGATGAGGCAAAGATCCAGGTGGCCTCTCTTCAGTTGAGTAGCACCGCTCTCGTTTGGTGGCAGAGAAAATTGCAAAGCATTAAGAGTGTGGGTAATATTCTTTCCTCATGGCCTAGTTTCATTTCTTCATTAAAGGAGTAATTTCATCCCTTGGGTTATAAGAAAAAAGCCTTAATGGATTGGCAATACTTAAGGCAAGGCAGAGGTCAAGATGTTCAAATATTTACCGTGGAGTTTAGAAAACAAGCACTTAATTTGGGCATTGCACTTGACTCACCTGAAGTAGCAATTAAGTATATTGGATTAGTACATAGTTACATTAGACATTCATTATTATTGTTTGAACTAACTACTATTGACTCGGCCAATGTAAAGACCATTCATCTTGAGAACAGGGGAAAAAATGAAATAGATGATCATTTCAAGAAACCACCTTTCAAACCTCCAAATGGAAACCCAAAGTGAAAGGAAAGGGAAAGGAGAAGAGGATGACATCAACCAAGAAAGATGGAGAAAGTCCTTATTGCACTCACTGCAAAAAGGAAGGTCATGATGACGATCATTGTTGGAAACTGTACCCGGAAAAGAGACCAAAGAAGTATGGAGGAAAAGGCAAGTAGAAGACAGTGGCAACTATGCAGCAAGACCTTGGATCCGATTCCGGAGATGAAGTATTGATCACAATAGCAGGAAAAAAAGGTACTCTTACACCTCATGTTAATTTTGAATCAAATGAAGGCACTAGTTCAATAGATGAGTCTCTTCCTAATGAATGAAAGAGAATTGAGTTATTTCATATTAGAGTTGTCATAAATCATACAAAAGTGGAAACTCTATTTGATACCGAATCCCAAAAAAAATTAATTTCAGAGTCCTTGGTAAAGAAGCTAGGCTTAGAAACCAAACCAAATCCAAAACCTTATCCGCTTGGATGGATACATGATAAAGAAAAATTGAATGTAACTAAGCAGTGCAAATTTAAATTTGTGATCGCTTCTAAGTTAGTGGATGAGGTAGAACTTGATGTGATACCATTGGATATCTGTGGCATGGTGTTAGGCAATCCATACCTATATGATAGAAAAGAAATCTTCTTCTGTCATGAAAATAAATACCAAATCACAAAATATGGGGTAGAATATATTGTAAGGGCTCATCAAACTAAAATCAATGCCAGCCTTGTAAGTGCAGGTCAAATGAAGAGGTTGGTGAATTCCAGTAAGGGTTGCATGCTTATGGTTGTAAGGGGGAAAGATGTAGAATTATCCGATGCTTTCCATGGTTGTGATCATGTGCATAAAAAGGAATTATGTGAATTAATTTCTAATTATGATGATATGTTTCAGGAACCAAGGGGATTACCTCCGAAGAGGGAAATCCAACATGAGATCCATTTGCAGCATGATGCTCCTTTACCAAATATTGACATGTATAGGATGTCGACCACTGAGATGGAGGAGATAAAAAAGCAGGTGCATGAACTATTGAACCAAGGGGTAATTAGACCGAGCACTTCTCCATGCAGCTCACTGATTGTCTTAGTGTCGAAGAAAGATGGCACATGGAGGATGTGCGTGGATTACCAAGCACTAAACAAAATTATGATGAAAAAACGTTACCTTCTCCTGCACATTGATGATTTACTAGATCAGTTAAAGAATTCTATCTATTTCACCAAATCGGATTTCCATAGTGGTTATCACCAGGTCTGAATTGCAGAGCAGGATGTGTGGAAAACCACCTTCAAGACCAAACATGGGTTGTTCGAATGGATGGTGATTCCATTTGGACTTTGCAATGCTCTAGCCACTTTCATGAGGGACATGAATGATCTCTTTAGGCCTTTCATTGATGAATTTGTTCTTGTATATCTAGATGATATTCTTGTCTTTAGTAAAAGTTGGAATGAACATGTATGCCATGTGAAGAAAGTGCTTGATGTATTGAAAAAAGAAAAACTCTATGTAAAATTGTCAAAGTGTGAGTTTGGGAAAACCTCTTTGGTTTACCTAGGTCATATTGTTGGTCATGGTCAGTTAAAAATTGACCCTTCTAAAGTTGAAGCAATTGTACATTGGCCTAAGCCTACTAGTGCAACCGAGGTTCACAACTTTTTGGGTGCAGTACAGTATTGGAGGAGATTTATTGCCAATTTCTCTATTATTGCAGCACCTTTACACACACTAACAAGTGTAAAGCAAGTATTTCAATGGGGAGAAAGCAGTAGAAGTCCTTCGAAGCATTGAAAGAAAAGATCAGCACCGCAAAAATCTTAGTCTTACCGAATCTCCAACAACCATTCGAGATCGATACAAACGCCAATGATATGCCATGGGAGTTGTACTGATGCAGCAAAATAAGCCAATATGTTACCATTTAGAGAAAATCTCTCAGGCTGTGATAAAATATCCCACTTATGACAAGGAGTTATATGCCTTGGTCTAGAGTGTGAAAAAATGGAAACACTACCTGATTGGAAAGGAGACCATCATCCATACAAATCATTAGCCCTTGCAGTATCTTTAGTCACAAACCAAGTTGCAGCAAGCTCATCATTTCAGGTGGATGGGTTTTTATCAGCACTTTCATCTGGTAATAAAGTATAATAAGGGCACTAGCAATAAAGTGTCTGATATGCTATCTCGCCCTCCTATTTTTTCTTATGTTATTTTGCATAATGCTTCATTATCTTTTGAAAGTTATGCTGAACAATATGCTAACGATGATGACTTTAAGGAGATTTATGCAAAACTAACCCATGGTTCATAGATGGACAACTATCACTTGCAGGGGAAACTGTTGTATCACCTTAGCAAATTGTGCATACCCACGGGGGAAAGGGTACATGTAATCCGGGAGGCCCACCTCCCTTGTGTCTAGTCATTTTGGTGTTGAAAAAAAATTGGGTCATGTACAAAGATTTTTTTTTTTGGCCTCATATGAAGAACATTGTGACTCACTATGTAAAGGGATGTGTGATGTGTTATGTTTCAAAGCCCTCTAATAGAAAACTCGGGCTCTACACACCATTCCCTATTCCGAGTCATCCATGTGAAATTGTGTCGATGGATTTTGTAGGAGGTCTTTCTTTGTCTAGAAAAAGTCACGACTATTTGTATGTCGTCGTTGACCATTTTAGTAAGATGTGTATTTTAATGCCTTATAAAAAGCAGTTCACTGCAGAGCAAACTGCTTATCTTTTCTTTCAGCATGTTTGGGTCCATTTTCGGTTACCCACATCGATTGTGTCAGATCAGGACTCTCGCTTTCTTGAAGAGTTTTGGACCAGCTTGTGGAAGATGATGGACACCAAGTTGAAAAGAAGCACGACATTTCATCCACAAACCGGTAGATAGACAGAGGTTGTCAACCGCACCGTGGTACACTTGTTGCAAGGCTATTGTGGGAAACATCCTAAGTTGTGGGATTAGCATATTCCATATGTGAAACATTCCTACAATCGATTAGTGCACTCATATACACATCATTCACCATTTGAGACATGTTTTGGCTACCTGCCCAAAGTTCCTTTTGATATGGTCTTTGGAAGGGAAGATGACTCCAGTGGACGTGATGACAGGGACAAAGCACAATGGTTCATTCAGCAGACCTAGTTGATTCACCAAGTAGTATAGGAGTAGTTGGAGAAAAGTCAAGCCCGGTACAAGGCTCGACATGACAAACATCGAGTTGACCATTAATTTCATGTGGGTGACAAAGTGTGGTTCCATATCAGCAAGGACAAAATGAAGGGAGAAGGGAAGAAGTTGCGATCAATTTGGTATGGTCCATTCACCATCTTGGAGAAGATTGGAAATAATTCCTTTCGTCTCGATTTGCCGACATATATGAAAATGTACTCCATAGTGAATGTGGAAAACTTAAAGCGTTATGAGCCACCATTGATTATGGACACCGAAGAGGTGGGATCAATTCCTAAAATTGATGATTTTGCACCAGAGTATCTCGATGAGTTGCCTGAAGATATCATCCTTGACAGAAGAACCATGACTTCATGATGGGGAGATGTGGAATACCTTCGAGTTGGTTTCAAGGGGATTCACCCTAGCAAGGCAAAATGGCTAGAAAAAGAAAGAGTGAGGGAACAATTTCCTCACTTTCCAATTGACTGATAAAGCTTTTGGTGGTCCAAAAGCTCCTCAATGGGGAGGATTGATATAGGTGGATCTCCAGAAATTAGTGGCATGGAAAAGGCTCAAAATTCAAAGTGGCAGAAAGTCGATTAACTTGACACCAGATTGAAGTTCTCATCGCCTTGATTCCAACGGTGTGAATGACACTCCAATCTAAGTCCATATGAAGAAGATAGAAGTAGTCAAAGTTGTGGGTTGACTCACCCATGTGGCAGGCTTAAGGAGGGTGCAATTTGGCAAGAACCCGACACCAGAATCTGGCCAATTTTCTGGGCGAAATTGTGGGTCCATTAATTTGTCTTCTACCGCTTAAGGTTCTGGAAAATTCCCAAAAGGTGCGGTGGTTATATTTAAAAAATAAATAAATAAATAAAATATTAAAAAATGGGGCAGGAAGCCATGACCCCGCTACCCCTAGAATCACCATAACGAAAAACTATATTTTAAGTGGGGTGGGCAGCCATGACCCCGCCACCCCGGAGCCCACATAATGACATGAATTTAAATATAGCGAGGGGGCACGGGCTGTCAACCCTGTCGCCCTCTCCACCTCTTATATGTACAAATGGACGCTGGGAAAAAGGGGCGTGGGCCACCAAAACAATGGACCCGCCACACCAACAGTCAAACAATAATATATATGGTGTTAAAAATGGGAGGGGCAAGTTTTGATCCCTTGACCCCTCCTCGACTATTTTTAATTTTAACCAATGCGCCCAACCACTTTCTTGTTTAATCCACCCAACAATTATTATATGAACCTAGTTTCTCAGTGCGCCAGGAAGGGGGAGCATGCACACACTTTGAGGTGGATGAATTGTAGGTGGCAAAACCCTGAGCAGACTTGTGACAGGGGTGGAACCTTGCTTGAGCACATTTTCTAGGAGTTTAGTTTTGGTCCAGTGTCAAAATTGGGCAAGTTTTATATCGATTTTGCACCTCTCGAAGATAAGAAATCAATGGTGATGCCAATTCCTACAACAAAGCTCTCCATTTTTTGGCCATTTTCCAGAATGGAGGTATATGAATCCTTTTTGTAAATGATGATTGTACTCTTCTTTCTCATGCCACTAAATGAATGAAATCCTCCCCATTGATTGAGCAATGCTTGGAGACATAGTCCAAATTGGACGAACTCCATTATCAAGTCTCTTGTCTTCTTTCATGCTTTTATGTGTTTCTCCTCCTTTCACATGTGCACATTAAATTTCTATGGTTAAGCTACAATTTATGCATGTAATTCTTTAATACATCTATAAGCAAAAGATCTTAGATCATTTATGCATATAAATAATTCAACAACATGCATATTAATATAGGATGGATCAATACTAGAGTGTGTAGTCATGGAAGAAATTGGAACCAATGGAAAGTGTGGTATGTGACTTATACAAATTTCCAATTAGCATGTGTGGCTAGCATGAGTTGAAGTGGCAAGAGCCAGAGGGAACATAAGATCATATCAAAATTCAATTTGAGTAGAGTCAACATATAAATCTAATGCAAATCATTGTATTTCTATATGAAAAGTAATGTCGCTAATTATGTTATTGATTAAGGGAAGACTAGGCATAAGGGGACTTGTTCTCAAAATTTAGTAGCAAAAATAGTAGTTGTGCATGAAAAGAAATTTGTAATAGTCATAGTCTTGACAAGAGGAGCATAGATTTAGTGAATACATATCAATTTGGCATATATTTCCATATCAAACAAGGAAAAATAAAGAAAAATATATTTGCTTAGTAGGAGAAATTCCATTTAGAGACCGATTTAATCAACTGATACAATGATGAATCACTTGGCTCAGGAGGAGTGTCTCAAAAAGAGACAACATAGTATCAAGAGGAGTACACAACAACACCTCAAGTCACATAATGAAGGTAGAAATCATTGAGGATGAGTTGCATGAGAAGAGTGGTGAGTTGAAAAGTCAAAAAGAAAAGATGGTGTTGAATTGAAGCAAAGACATGTCCATAGGAATAGCTAATAGGGAAAATAAAATAAGGTAGATGTCATATATTGTCAAGGATAACTATAGGTCAAGAGGTTAGAATGAATAATATGTCATAAGCTCAAGGGTGGCTGCATGATTAGCAGTAACATATGTTCAAGAAGAGTTGATTATGGATTTAAGACATTTGTGGTTTATATCTTTTGACTTAGTTACTGGAGAATCCACAGTAAAAACCATTTTCCATCAATCTAAATTTTTCGAGTAAAATGATTTCACTCCATGTATCCCCTCCATATAGGGAAATGACTCTGAATTTAAGAGAATTGTGGTTTATATCTTTTGACTTAGTTACTGGAGAATCCACAGTAAAAACCATTTTCCGTCAATCTAAATTTTTCGAGTAAAATGATTTCACTCCATGTATCCCCTCCGTATAGGGAAATGATTCTGGATTTAAGACATATGTGGTTTATATCTTTTGAATTAGTTACTAGAGAATCCACAGTAAAAAGATATAAACCACAGATGTCTTAAATCTAGAATCATTTCCGTATATGGAGGGGATACATGGAGTGAAATCATTTTAATCGAAAAATTTAGATTGACGGAAAATGGTTTTTACTGTGGATTCTCCGGTAACTAAGGCAAAAGATATAAACCACAGATGTCTTAAATTTAGAATCATTTCCCTATACGGAGGGGATACATGGAGTGAAATAATTTTACTCGAAAAATTTAGATTGACAGAAAATGGTTTTTATTGTGGATTCTCCGGTAACTAAGTCAAAAGAGTTGATTACTCAAGCAAAACATGAAATGAAATATTTGAAAATATTATATGTTTTGTCTTATTTCATTTAAGTAGCTAACATGATTGGTATCAATAGCCATGAGCATAAGTAGACAATTGGTATCCCATTAGTATCATGTTAAAGCATAAGAAAATTTTGGCTCTTGAAACAACCACTAGTATGTATTGGATCATTTGTACATTAATAGAAATACAACTTGATCAATTTGTATACAAAGGGAGATATATTGGTATTTGGATCCACTTTAAGTTCATTAGTCTATTTGGTTTTTGAACCCACATTAGTGTGGATTCGTACAACAATACAAATTAATGGATTTGTACCAAAGCAAAAGACTTGGATTGGAATAAATAGTACAAGCTTTAGGGGAGTAGGGTGAAGATTAAAGGATAGGGATATGGTAATCCTACTGAATATCAAATTGATTTCAGTGACAAGAAGAATAATAAACAACTTTTTATATCCTTTTAGGGGGAGAATGGTCATAAAGAGAATACCTAGGCCATTTTTCATTAATGTCAAAAGGGGAGAATGAGAAAACATTGGAGATACATTGAAGAATAAGAAAACATTGGAGATGAGGTGAAAAGTGATTAGTCATCTATAGCAAAGGGGGAGAGTAAGAATACAAATGGGAGATTAAGAATACAATACAAATCCCTTCAATATAACAAGAAGAGTGTTTCCAAGTGGTATTATTTCCATCAATGACCAACAATGTTTTGGTCTTTTCATCAATGCTAAAGGGGGAGATATTTGAGAAAAGTTTTGTCATTAATGTCAAAGGTTAGTCATTGATATCAAGACAAAGGATATTGTTGAAAAATTATTGTCATTGATGTCAAGTGTTAAGTTTAGGGTGATCCTGGTAAGTGTCTTACATTGTTACAATTTATCATTGATATGTTAAGTGTTGATGCCTAGATAGAGGTCATGGATGAAGGTTATATGTTTGAAGGAAATTTCTTGTAATTTTCTTAGAAATAATGAGAAGAATAAGTGTTTAGTTGGATATTACTCTCAAATACCTTTCCAATGGTATATGGAAATTGATCTAAATCCAAAGGAATAGTGATAAAATAAGGTTGAAATTTGGAAGTTTAAGGCAAGGTTCCCAAAGGATCATTATTCCAATGGGAGTGACTGCAACGCCCAAATGAAATAGAAATTCATTGAGGAAATTAGTGACTAGTGGAAAGTGGGGGAGTGGTAGGCCATGAGTCTGAAACCCTAACTATAGGGCGCAAGCTAAAGTGCTTATGCGCTTTTCAGACCGCCTACTCCTGTCAATGCACAAACAAGAAGTAAGGGAAACAAGAAATAAGTGGGAGGTGGCAAGGTGGAAAGCCCTCACTCCCATCCCTTGGTCACAAGGTGTCGGGATAAATTACCCAAGTGGTTATCAACCCACCAAGCCAAACAAGGTGCACACAATAGCAACAAGTGAAGAGTGGTAAGTATTAAGTATTGACATAATTTTTAAGGTGACATGTGGCATTCCAATCTACACATACATGGTAAGTGACTTAGAAATATGATGTGGAAAAGAAAACGTGGCAGTACTATGGAAGGGTGACACGTGTCACTCATATTTGGTGTTTTTGAGTGGCCAAGTGGGAAATTTCTAGGTGACATTTGTCACCACCAAAAGGATGACATATGGCATGGTGACATCATCATGATGACAACTTGATAACAAACATGAAAGCATGTGAGGATGACACGTGGGAGTTGGAAATGGCACTTATGGTTGGAAAAGTGAGTGTTTTACATGTGCCACATGGTAGGCGATCTAGAAGCATATGGAAGAATCACAGGTGGTGAGTCCTATTTGGTTGAAGTTGTTGATGTGGACATGTAGGTCCCATATTGAGATGTCATAATACTAGGCATATAAAGTACCATTTCTTTTAAAAAATTCCAAACCCAATATGGTGTGATGTGGTAGGGTGACATTGCAGTGATGAGGTGGAAAAAGTGCCACATGGGAATAAAAACTACTACATGTGGACTTTATGTGGAAACCTCAGATTCCTTGGGATTTGTGCCAAGGACTAACTTTGCAGAGGATTTTAGTGTTAAATGTATTTTTAATTTTGTAATTACATGAAGGTAGGACCATTGGCCTACACCCATCACCCCATCAACCAAGGAATAGAGCATAGTGTATGCAATCCAACAATAAGTGACGTGCAATTTATTGCAAGACTATGGTCACCACCCATTATTATAAGTGTTATATAGAAAATTGCACGAAGGCATGTTAACCCATCAGACACTAGGTTAGAAAATTGTGGTAGTATCATGATCCAAGTTGAGATCCAAGATACCATATGTTTGGTTATGGGTCTAGATCATAGGAACCATTTGATGAGCACTAGTGGCCTTTTAGGTATCAACCATGGGGCTTTGGCAAAGCCTATAGAAAGTCCCTCTTTGAACGATGAGTGCAAGGCCTTAACACCTTATGGATAGAGCCATGGTTACAGTTCTCATCACATTGGATTAGGATTTAGCACCCAAGAAAGTTATCGACCATTAGGCCATAAAGATACAACAACATAGTAAAAATGTTCAACAACAAAATTTGAGGCCCAAGAATTAGATATGTGCATTGTGACTCCTATGTGGAGCTCTAAGAAGGTGCAAAAATTTCTATGTTGCTTAACAGATACTTGATCAATAGTGCTAATTGATATTTCAGTGTAAACTATCTTACACAATCAAACAATTTAGCTTATTTATGTAATCAAATAGATTGCTTTTTTGATATAGAAAAAAAATAATTCCCATGGGTAAATACCATGGATTGATACCCATGGTAATTTGAAGGGGAAAACATTTTTATATGATGAAAACAATGAAAAAAGGTCAGATGTCCTGATGATGAGTTAATGATGAGTAATAAAATATTTGGGACATAAGCGATTGAGGATTAGAGATGAAATTAATGTTGGGGGTGTATTGAATCAGAGAACCAATGTGTATTTGAGTTGTGTAAGTGTAAGAATGTACGATTGCATGTGTGAAAGAAAAATCCTGTGAATGGAAATGACAGGGATGAGAAGGTTTATAAAGTGGAGCGAAGAGTTTACAGAAGGCCCGAAAGGAAAGAAAGGGCTTATATAGTGTTGAAAGTTCGAATATATCTAAGTTATAGATGTTGTAGGTTTGAGAGATGGAATTGCAGAGATTAACATTGTAGATTGTTAAAAAGGGATAGTTTGTATCAGAATATTTAAATGGGTTAAATTCTTATGGATCTAGTTTGAAAATGCTATGAAACATAGGACATAGGTTCATAGTTTTATGAGGAAGGTTGGTGCTTGTACATTAAGGAGTGGGTGCTTCCTTGAGGTTAAAGCTTGTAAACTTCAGCGGGTTGGTGCCTTCACAGTAGGGAGTAGGTACTTCCTTCAGATGGGCACCTACAAAAAATTTGGGAGTTTGAGATTCCTTTAGGTTGGTTCTTGTAAAGAAAGGGAGTCAGTGCCTCTTGCAAGTGGGTTCTTGAAAACCAGGGAGCTAGCGCTTCCTTTAGGTTGGTTCTCGTAAAATATTAGGGAGTTTGTGCTTCCTTTAGGTTAGAGCCTATAAATATTAGGGAGTTGGTGCTTCCTTCAAGTGGGTGCTTGTATAATGGATGGGTGTCTCCTTTGGGTTGGAGCCAAAAAAATTGATGTAATAGTAGGTTGCAACCTACACCAACATTTAGACATAATTTTTCTGGTTTTCTCCCTTCACGAGTTTCCACATACATCTAATGCCTCATATGTTTATTCTTATTTATATTGTTTCTTTGTGATTAATTTGTTTTTTACATTTAATTAATTTATAAATTATTAAATACTACTAATAATTGCTAAAATTGGCCATAATACTCATTCACTCCACCTCTTAGTATTATCCCGATTTCTCACACCATGTCTTAGCTGCTTTTCATTTGGTTTCTCGAATCAGTGACCATGATATCTTTTATTCTTAATATTTTTTTTTGTTCTTCCAATTGAGCTATGGATGAAATGTCAAGCACTTCTCCTTTGTATGGTTATCAATGTTATGATGGTTGTAGTCGTTGTTGGAATATTTGCATTGGGGTGTTGTGGCTACTATTACTTTTTCATTCCCCTCTTTCCACTTCTTCTTCCTCTCCTTGGAAGATTTTCAATGCTCTTTATACTTCAACCCACTTGATTTCCATTTATTCTATCTTATGTTCTCTATGTACTATGCCTGTACACATGCCTCATCCACCAATCTAAGTTTGAATAGGATCACTTTCTTTCACATATAGATGTGTATACCTTCAATATACTTGAGGATTACATCTTGGTTCTTTGTGTATATACCCAACATTATGGCCATCTTTCTAAATTTTGTGGTGTACTCCTATACACTTTGCCCCTACTTCTACCTAAAATAATGCCTCAGGATCGACCAATCCTCTACATACCTGATATTGTAAAACTGTGACTTTATGGGGGTTTCGATATCTTCCCATTTCATCAATCAAGGATCTCCCTCCAACCTCAAGGTATCCCTATGAATTTCCCATTAGGCCATGGAATGGCCCTCTAATATCAATTAAGCAATTGAAATATTTTATTCTTTCTCTATATGATGAATACTAAAAGAAACTTATAATTGATAAAACCAATGAATTAACTTCAGAGTCTCAATCTCACCTTGTTATATCTTGATTTCAACCTTCACTTCCATTTTGAATAGGGAATATGAGTTGTTCATGACACTCAAACTAGGTTGTTCCTTTTCGAGTTATTTCTTAGATTCCCTCTGTGGTTCTTCTTGATTTTCGAATTTCCCCTCCAATCTAACCTTCATACTCTCCAAATATACCAACATTATTTATTAGGGCCACCATGAGGAGGCTCACATTATAATTTATATTTTCTACTTTTACTTTCAGCTACGTGAACCTCTCCTCTATGGGATCTTGAAGGTTATTCATAGATTCATCAACCATGATAGGGTTTTGTGACTATCAACTTAACTGATATAGAGCCCCTGGAACTCCCCACAATATACCCAAATAAACTTTAGATCCCCTGGAACTCCCCACAATATACCCAAATAAACTTTAGATCCCCTGGAACTCCCCACAATATACCCAAATAAACTTTCTTTCATACTAGTGTTTGGTCAATTTAGTATGTCCTAAATTTCTATATAAATTGTCAATCTGGGAGTCCTAAACTGTTGAAGTGAAGTGCACTATATATGCAAGATAACCGATTTCTTACTTCTTTGTCGTTTTTGATTTTTGGTTTGTTTTTGGGTTTATCTTCTTGTTGATTCCCTAATGTGAGATGGAAATTCTAAAAATCAAGTATGGATATAAGTGTTCAAGGCAATGGTGACCTTTAAATTAATTTCCAAACTTCAAAGTTTTCATAAAGGTTTTCAAACTTGCAATGATGAAATCAATTACTAAGAGAAAATAAAAATGTACCTAAATTCTAATTAAACGAAACAGTGAGCTAGTGACTATGAAACCCAGTATCCTTGTTGTTGTATAAAAGGAAAATTGAACTCAAAGCAATTCAAAAACTGTAAGAAAAGTAAACTAAATCATATTACATCAACTCATATTCTGACCCCTCACCCTTTGACTCGCTCTTGCTATAGGAGTAATCATAAACAAATTGAGTAATCTGATATCTAAATTGCATAAAATGAAACTAAGATCAAACTACGCATTCATACTTCAATCCCTCACCATTCGACTTGCTCTGGCTATAGGAGGTAACTGAAAATGACATGAGTAATCTAATCACTAACTTGTAAAAAAAAAAAAACTAATATCAAACTACGCATTCATACTTCAATCCCTCACCATTCGACTCGCTCTGGCTATAGGAGGTAACTGAAAATAACATGAATAGTCTAATATATATCTTGCAAAAAAGTAAATGAACAAAACAAAACTGAAAGAAATAAACAATGCTGGAATTAGAACTAAGAAAATAAATCAGCAGAAGGACAAGATAATTCCATCATGTCATTAGTCATTAAAAAGATATGTGCACTTGCCCGGGCTGTCTATTAGAACCTGAAATAAAGACACTGATAAGTTAACAGCCATTAGAAAGCATAAAAGAAACTATGGACATCAATCAACATGAATACCATAAGCAGTGTAATATATACAAGCAAACGATTATGGCATTAGGAACATAAATGAAGAAAGCATGAAACTATACAGTAATTACAAAACCTTGGTGTACAGGGGCCCTCTGCAACCTCGGCTGTTATACAGGAATAATGTCCACACGGATGCTGCTATTCCCACTAAGGTGGGTGGCTATCTTAGAAACAAACAATCAAAGTCTACTATTGATTCATTTTATGAAAATAGATGAGAGGAGAACCAAGAGGGCCAACCTGAGTCTTGCACTTGATTTCCTCTCCTTATTGATAGAGCTTTGCCGCTTCTTCTTTGTCTGCTCAACTTCAAAAGGACCTGTGGAATCACAGCAACATACTACTATGCAAGAAACAAGGATATAAATTCATAAATAATGCA
>APFE031346098.1:0-32573 GCA_000404065.3 Pinus taeda | reverse complement strand
TTGAAAATAAATATCTATATCTTAAAAGTATGTAAAACTCTTGAAACCCTTCAATTGAGCTCTAAAACATAAAACTAATAGTTGATGCATATTATCATGCAAATATTGAGATTATGTAATATATATTATGATATTTCTAAGTATATAATTTTTTTTGGTAAGTTTGGTAAGACTTTCCAATTTTCATGTTTACATGTATATTATTCAACCTGCTGCAGGGGAGGGTAGCACAAAATTCAAACCCAAGATCTCTTTTTTATGAACTTCACTCCACAACCATCACCACTTGAACTACCCCGCGTAGACATAAGCACATAAATTTTGTTAAAAATTTAAAATATAAATTCTAATAAAATTATTAAAATATTTTTTAAATAATTATATATAAATGAAATGAATCTTTATATATTGTAAAAGTTATATCAACATTAAAGACCCTTCGATAGTGAAATACACAAATGCATAAAAAGTTAGGCTTAACCTGAGCATGATGAATATAATTAAGAAATGTATATTTAACCATTTATTTAAAGGAGTTTAATACACACTCAAACTTCGTGATGGATTGTTAAGGATAGACACAAAGTTTAAGGTACAACCACTTCTTCCTCATGAGGAGCAACTTTTGTAAGGGGATGGCATGCAATCGTCACTTAATGTTTGTATTATAGAAGATATTGGTTTATAAACTAATCACATGATTAGTCATATTAATAAGGAAAGCTAAGATGGAGGAGGTGGTAATAAAATTGGTTTTTCATAGACATGAGGAAGCTAAGATAATGAGGTAGATCAACATTTTTTTTGGCTCATGATGATGGATGAGATACTAAATGACTTTTATATTAAGAAGATAACTTATATTTACTATAATGATGATATCCTTATGTTGTAGACGAAGGAGAGGAGATAAGGCACAAATTTCAACATAAATGGATCTAAAGGGTTTGTTCTAGTTTATGAAGCACTCTTAAATTTAGGGAACAAAATATTTAGGAAGAAAATTGAGTAGTCTTTGCATAGAGGTTGTCCACACCACCATCAATAGTGATAATAGTCTCACTAAGGCCCATCAAAGAAAAGCATAAAGCTAATAGTGGCATAGAGGTTAGTCGATGGTTTTGCAAAGAAGCATAAACCTATAATAATCCAGTGCTTGCAATAAATGGAGGAAAAAGTTTGGATGAAGAGATAGAACACCACCAATGACAAGATATATGTAAAGCTAGTTGACATTGTGCCAAACATGGACACTTCAAGAATCCCAAACATCTGGTTTTCTCTCACCCTCAATGTCTATTAGATTGTCAAAAAAATTGTGGTTAAACTCAGGGATGACAGAGGGGAGTTGAACAACAATGTTTTGCATGACATCTATGTTCATCTAAGGAAATTCAATGGTGATTACCATTTTCTTTCACAATCTGTTTAAGGTTCAAAGCGAGCTGTAGAGGAAGAGGACACTCAAGATGGTGCAAACTCTTGCCACTTAAATTATATGAATTCTACAAAGGATAGGTTGTCGAGATTTCAAGCGCAACCCAATTTTGCACAAATGTTTTTATGTTTATTTTTAATACTAGGTTTCAACTCAAAAGCCATAAGCCAAAATAATAAGACTCATGTATCCATATAAATAAATGGTTGATAGGTATCAAGAAATTTATCTCATGATACATCTCACTAGCCAAGATTAAAAAATCATAAAAATTAACTAACTGATTATTATTATTAAAAAGAATTAAGTTAAACATATATACATTGAAAAAAACATGTAACAAGATCCTTAACCATGGAAACTGACCCCCACTTTATCATGAAGATTCTTAACTTGTAAAGGCACTTTGTTACAATACTATGGGCCAATACCATAGCTTATCAATACCACATTCCCAAGAACCATAACTCATTTTACAATCAAAATATTTAGGTCAATAGGTGTGTCTATTTTGGAATGGGGCTTCTAGAATTTTAATTTAATTATCTTCATGCAGCCATATAAATCAAATGGTTGGTAAAACCTTATAGACATTATAACACTTACCTCATGATCCATCTCACATAGCCAGGATTTTTAAAAAATCATTAAAACTAACTAAATTAAAACTTTATTTAAATTATTATTATTATTTTGTTGGTTTGCTCCACAAGGGAATTTGAACCTTGAATTTCATTGTTTACATAATACTTTATAAAATGAAAATATTCAATTGAGTTTCCCCATGGGCTAAAACATTATTTAAATTATTATTATTATTTAAAAAAATAAATAATATATTACTTAAACATATATACATTTGAAAAAAAAATTAATGAGCTTCTAAATCATGGAGATTCTTAACTTGTAAATAGACTTTGTTACAATATCATGAAACAATACCATGGCTTACTAATACCACATGCTTAAAAAACCATAACTCATGCTTGTATGATATTTTTTTAATTAAGCAATTTAATTAAAAGGGAATAAGTACTTAACTACTTTTGAAACAAATCTCAACCTTTGTATATGACTACCACTAAGAATATGGTATTGTCTATAAGTGATACTTCTTGAAAACTTTTTTGGTTTATTTCCTGATCTAATTTGTCTAGAATCCAACAGGGATTCATTGATATCACAAGTTTGATGAGTGAACTCTTCACAATCAAAGTGGCCCAAGGGTTTTTAAGGGTGTTGAATCCATATATGCAATCAAAAGACTAGTTTAAACAACACAAATCAAGATTTCACCACAAAAGTTTTCGCCGAACTCCGGCTAGAAATTTGACATAAACTACAAGAAGTCTCACATATAGACAACTCCCTAAGAATATTCTAGCGCACTCCTTGAAAGTTCAATCCATACCATCCACCTATTAATTATTTATAGTTAAATTAAAAATCTAGAAGCTCTATTCCAAAATAGACATGCCTATCTGCTTAATTAGGTGGAAGATACGGATTTAACCTCCATGGTATTGACCCATGATATTGTAACAAATCCCATTTAAAAAGTTAAGAATCTCCATGGTAAAGTGGAGTTGAATCTCTATGATTAAGAATCTTGTTACATGTTTTTTTAAACATATATATGTTTAACTCATTATATTATTTCATTAGTTATATATTATATTGTATATTAGGGGTATTATGGTCTTATTATATCTTTTGTTTATATATATATATATGATATAATGTGATGAGGCAAGTGTTTGATTCCTATGAGTTTTTACCAACCATTTAATTACACCTAGAGACGCTTTTAGCCCAATATGGAAGAGATGTTGTAAGGTTAGGTTATGTTATGTTATGTAAACATTTCACTTGGTCAAATGACATACATATATATAAACTAACCTAGATCCATCTTAACTCTGAATCTATCAAGCCTCTGGAGGGATCAAATATCTTGAGGTGCAAACATTTCCTCAAGTTTTTCACACAAAAAAGTGTTTTCACTTTGAGAGATTTGATCTTTCTAGGCATTTGGATAGGGCTTACAGAATTCTATTTTAATTATCAATAAATATTAGGCAGATGGTAGTGATTTAGTCTTCACGGAATATTCTATAATATTCTTAGTAGTAGTCACAAATCAGGGGTTGAGATCTATCTCCAAAGTGATTATGCCATTTTCCCCTTTTAATTAAATTGATTAATTAAAAAAAATTGTCATATAAAATGAGTTATGGGTTTTTGGGCATGCAGTATTGATAAGCCATGGTATTGGCTCATGTTATTGTATTGAAGGCCTATTTACAGGTTAATAATCTCCATGGAAAAGGTGTGTGTAAATCTCCATGATTAAGAATCGTGTTACATGTTTTTTTAAATGTATATACGTTTAATTCATACAATAATTCTTTTTATAATTAAAAATAATAATAATTTAAAATAAAGTCATAATTTAGTTATTCTTTAGGATTTTATAGTCTTCTCAACATGAGATGTATCATGGAGTAAGTGTTTTGATGCTTATTATGGATTGATGTCTATCCTTGTTTACCAATGATGCAGGACCATTCAACCCAAGGAAAATCATTGTAAATAGTAGAAATAGGAGGTCATGCATTTTAGGAAATAGTTTTCCTAAGTATCAAGTTAAGGCAATATTTAGGCCTTTAAGTGTGATTTCATTAGATAATGGGAGAATATGTAAATGTTCTCAAAATAGATAAATGAGAACATGAGTGGTAGAAGTCAAATCCAACTCTTAAATAGTTCCATGATTCTAAGAACAAGGGAGAGATTTTAGGTGTTAAATGGGAAGCTGATAAGAAGACTTTTTTGTTTTAAAACAGAGGAAAACATGGAATGGATAAAGTGTCAAGGAGACTTATCTGCCACATATGTATGCATGCAAAGAGCTTTAGGGCTTTTGTTAGAGGGGTGATTGGATCCTCCAATGATCCAATCCAATGCATTCTTATAAATAAGTGAACCTTTGTGTTCAATAGGAGGAGGCCACCAATAGTAGGATCAGGCCTATGTGTGTGTGTGCATGAGACCGAAGTGTCTCGGATGTAATCTTTGCTTTTATATTAATATATGCAGATGTTGGTTCCTGACTGTGTCAGAGTATTGAAGAGTATTTCATGAATGTTTGAATTACTATGTTGAACTCGTAGGTTCTGTGACAGAGTGCAAGCATAGTTTTGATGTACTCTGGAGCGTAATACTGACAAAGGAATCACAAAGGATCATTGAATCCAATCGAAAACCAGAGTGGAGATCTGGGGTGAAATTGCGAAGCAAGAATTCACTAAAGGAGTTAAGCCCAAGAGGAAGTGCGAGCAGTGAAAGGGCGTAAGGCAGAACCTTAAAGAAACTCAGAATACACAAAGAAACTGAAGAAAATGCAAAAAACTCAAGTAAAAGAGGAAAAGCAGAGAAGTGAAGTTCAACACTTAACAATCGTTGGATTAGTTCGATCAATGGCTGAGAATCAATCACATCAGCGAGAGTCCCTTTAAATTTATCTGAATAAGTGCAATTAGCGATTAATCATGGACCGTTAGATTGTGGCCAGATCAATAGTCACGATTTAATCACATATCAACGATCAGAGGTGCCAAGGGTAAGCGGTGTATGACTGTTGCGATATCACCGATATCGATATATAGGTGATCGATGTTGGGGCTTATCGGCAAGCGGGCATTGGAGTTGGCGGAGATCAGAGAAGTAGTGCGGGGAACAATGGTGAATGAACCCGATGATATTATAGTCATGGTTGTAATGATTTTGAAATCTGGTGTATGCTGTTGGAGCGGGAATTCCTTTGTATTCCCGAATATTTAATATTTCTGATAGTTATATGGCACAATCCTTTTAACACAAAAGCATGTGTTATCGCTCTGATAGGAGGAGATTGGAGTCGGAAAAGGGTGATGGAATATATGTGTATGACCTACGGGGAAGCCGATTAGTGATTGAAATAAAGGTAAGGCATAGGAATTTGTGCTAAAGCTGTATTAAAGCAAAAAGGAGTTGTTGCGGAGTAATTCCTTTGTAAATGTATTTCCCTTTGTAATGGAATATAAAGTAGAAAAGCGATGATAGTGCAAGTCATGCGATATAGCATATATTAACCAAGATTTAGAAGGGGAAGGCTATAGATACGTGAATAAAGGATTTAAAAGGTTCTAAAGGGTTAATATAGTACCGATAGAGGGTTACAGCGGGGTGATTGAAGTTCTGATACAAAGGAATGACTGTATAAAGGGGCCTTGATCATTTATGGTCTGAAGATTTAACTCCTTCATTGAGTTAAATATCTTGGGATAGTTGTGGATGCATTATTGTGATAAATGCATACTGTGGGTATGTGTGGTTGGTTACCCTAGCATCAATTTGGCTAAGGATGGTTATATGTTGGGTGTAGCCCTGCACCATTAGTGGTATCAGAGCAGAATTGAGGTCAAAGCAGAATTACTATCAAAGCATAAATAAAGTGGGGAAGATTTCTGAGAAAAGGAATTTTCACACAGGAAAAGGTAATGTGCTTAATGATAAAGACTATAGTGGTAGATTGTAGTAGTTCCAACAGAGGCTTGGAGTAAGCAGGAATAGAGGATTCCTTGAAGGAAAAAGAAAGCAAGATTGCTTAATGAAAGTTCTAAAGGAAATAGGACTTGGAAACCAACTAGAGGACAATCCATTCAAAGTACAGAAGAATGGGTGAAACAAGATCGTGCCGAGATCTTGAAGGCAAGGTAATGTGTTCTGTTTTAAATTAAGAATGTGTGTTTTTATACTAATGCACAGGTGACAGCAAGAAAAGTTGTGAGAGGAGAACCAGATGAGTTCTTGAAGGTAGAGTAAGGGGAATACTCTAAAAGAGAAGTGGCATTGAACCTTAAGAACCCAACAAGAGATTGGATAGAGAGAGGACAGTTGAAGTGTTCTCAAGACAGAATGAGGCATTGCAAAAACCTAGAAGGAGCAAAGGTGTTTCTTAAGAGGAGGTTCTAGATAGAGGACCATGCTTACCAAAATACTGAGTGAGGAGAGCTTAGTGAGGTAAGATTACAGCGAGGAGGACTAGTTGTTGCAGAGGCTTGTTGCAAAGGAGCTCATGAAGAAAGAAGAGAAGAAGATGACTATTGATAGTCATAACAAAGGTTCAAAGAGAAGCCACAGTAGAGGATATAAGAAAGAGGATACCAAAGAAAATGGCAAGAAGATGTGTCAAGAAGAAATTGACAAGAGGTTTCTAAATTAAACAAACAACTCAATGCATTAAGGAGAGTGCTTGAGGAAAGCCATAGACTAGGTTGGGTCTTGAGGAAGAAGCCAATGGAATGACATGAGATGCAGAGAAGGTTGCAGCAAAATAAAGTGAAGTGGTTGAAGGGAAAACTCAAGGAAGTTGAGTTAGAAATGGAAGAATCCATTTGTGAAGCAGAACAAGGAGAATTTCTGGGAGATAGTGAAGATGAAGAATTGAAGACTAAAACTTCAAGTAAGGTTGAAGGGTCATATGGTTTTAAATCTGATAATTTGTGTATGTTTGCAGGTGAAGGACAATTGGTTGATATTGTCATGAAGAAGGAAAAAGACTAGCATAATCAAAATTCTGTTCTGGAAGAAGATGAGGTAGATAGATCTCATATACAATTGGTGAAAGATGTTAAGAAGGAGGAACCCTATGCAAAGGATTTAACCTTGGGAAAAGGAATTTGGAACCCCTATATAAGACAATACTCCTTTGTTAGTGAGTGTTTTGAAGAAGATGGGCAGTCTTTTGAAAATATTGAAAGTCTGGAGGAGTACTCTAGGAGAATAGAGTATAATGGAGAAGACCTCTTGAATGAGGGAAGTATTGATTTGCTACTACAGAAAGACCTTGAGATTACAAGGGTCAGAAGAAGACAGGGTTTTAATATTGTAACATAGCATGTAAAGGATGAAGCTAGAAGAAGAGAGCATTGTGATGAAGTGCTTGCTAAATGTGAAGAGGAAATTAAACTGTTGGAGAAACTAATGAGAGAACCTGACGATAGAACAAAAGTTGCAGTTATAGTTTCTGAAGAAGAAGATGTGTCTCAAGTAGCCATGGAGACAGGAAGGTGTAATAATTTGTTTGCAGGTTCATTAAACAACATGAATGAGTATGAGTATATGATCAAAGAGATTGAGCAGAGATTGTTTGAAGATGGTAAAAAGGCAATAGGAATCAAACAATTTCAAAGTGAAGATAACCTGCAGCAGGTTAAGGAAGGAGAAATTCACTATTGTGAACCCAAGAAGGAAGACATCATTAGAATAGATGATGTAGAAGAGAGATTAAATGACAGTCTCATGAATTTTGCTGAGAATTTGAATCATGACAGTGATGTGTTGACAGAGGAGAAGGAGAAAACAGAGCAACAAACTAAATTGTTGCCAAAGGAAGATAAGGCACAATAACCTTATGTTTTTAATTTTAACAAGTGTTTTGAGTGTGCATGTTTTGTTGCAAATGCTGGAGGAGATTTGGCACAAGTGAATAGCCAAACAAAGGTGAAAGAAGAGAATTCTATGGAAGAACTCAATCCATGGAATAAAGAAGTTAATTTGCTGGAAAGAATGTTGAACAATCATGATTTAATCATGAAAGAGGGTAAGGATGATAGGGAGGCTGTCAGTGAAGCGAACAAAGCAAAAGTTGGAGCAAATAAAAGAGAAGTCAGCATAGGAGTCATAGTAATAGTTAAAGAAAGCAAAGCCAATGTAGAAGACAAC
Source organism: Pinus taeda (assembly GCA_000404065.3). Lineage (NCBI taxonomy): Eukaryota > Viridiplantae > Streptophyta > Pinopsida > Pinales > Pinaceae > Pinus > Pinus taeda. Next base: position 24,367 of record APFE031346098.1, on the reverse strand, counting down.
AACAATAACTTGAAACAAAGAGAAAGAGACAAAAATACAGAGCAGAAAATGGACCAGTTCGAAGATATGCTGGACATAGAAATTGAAGAAATGTGGCAGCTAATGATGCAGCAATTCAAATGGAGGAAAATGGTAGTAACAGCAAGCAAGATCAATCAGAAGTTGAATCTAATTGACAGGAAGAATAAAATGGAGCAAAAGACAGGATAAATGAAGCAACAACAAGGGAACAAAGTATGTGGACAGTTACAGAATAAAGTATGGGATCCAGGATGACAAGACCATAAGACACATGATCAGGAGATATGAATATTTTCTACTTTGGGAGTCTAATGTAGGAGCATTCAGCCCAAAGAAAATCATTGTAAATAGTAGACATAGGAGGTCATGCATTTTAGGAAATATTTTTCCTAAGTATCAAGTTAAGGCAATATTTGTAGAAATTTTGAATAATTTAACACATATTCAACAGAGATTATCCTGATCATGTACTATTGCGGAAAACATACACAATACATAAGCTCCTCTACGTTGATCATCAAAATAGCAACATCAATAACAATAAAACATCAAGAGCATTCACACATTAACACAGTATGTATCCCGGGGAAAGCATCTCGCTAAAAACCCCAACTATCTGTATATTAATGATTGAGTCATGTAACATTACAAAATACAATGCTTATCACAAGCAATCCAGTACCAGCTCCACTTGTTACACACAATACAGCTCAGATCTGAATCAATCACTGGCTCAGATCTCTTCCGCTGCTTGCCTGCCTCCGCTGCTCAATACCTGCACAGGAACCGGTGATAATACCAAGGCAGCCACGTCTTTCCTTGGCTAAATCACGTGAGAACAAGCTACAATACGTGCAAACTCATTGGCATACTCAATCCCCTCATTTGTGCAAGATCTGGTGCACAACTATAGTCACAACTGATAGCAATCTGATTCTCTAACACCTGTCCCTGCTGAACTGAACATGCACTGACATGCAACTGAGTTAACTGATGTATTCATTAGTTGTATTATGAGTTAATAACGTGTGAATTAATTAATAACTAATTCACCCAACTCATCTCTAGTCTATTTGCCAGTTAGACTAAATACAACCAGTTTAACAAAGCTAAACTGAACACAACTCCATCAACTGCACCTCCATCCGCTAAACTCAACTCACTTGAGTTCTAACTGAAGTCCTGCATGCAAATATTAGTCATCCCATAGGTAACCACGTATTTCCTTCTGGGATCTGCATGTACCACATCCGTAGCTCATCCTGAAGTGCTCCAAGAGAATAAGACAAAGGTTATAGTCTAAATATTATTATGAGCTAATAATATTTGACTGTTCTATATTTAGACTGAGCGTCACTCCGCTGTGGTGTCACTCCGCTGTGGTCTAAAAATAGAATTCCATATATTTTTTCCAACTTGATCAATCATCCATAAACAACAACCTGCAATCCATAGACATGATCCATATGTCTAAAAATAGACATAGTCTAAAAATAGACTTGCGCCAAAAATAGCCTGCGGGCCCACTTAGTGAAGACAACTCTTTTCACTAAGCTCCATCATCTTGTTGCAATCTCAACAATATTTAGGCCTTTAAGTGTGATTTCATTAGATAATGGGAGAATATGTAAATGTTCTCAACATAAATAAATAAATGAGAACATGAGTGGTAGAAGTCAAATCCAACTCTTAAACAGTTCCAAGATTCTAGGAACAAGGGAGACCTTTTAGGCATTAAATGGGAAGCTGATAAGAAGACTTTTCTGTTTTAAAATAGAGGAAAATATGGAATGGATAAAGTGTCAAGGAGACTTATCTGCCACATATGTATGCATGCATAGAGTTTTAGGGCTTTTGTTAGAGGGGTGATTGGATCCTCCAATGATCCAATCCAATGCATTCTTATAAATAAGTGAACCTGCGCTTTCAATAGGAGGCCACCAATCGTAGAATCAGGGCTCTGTGTGTGTGCATGAGACCGAAGTGTCTTGGATTTAATCTTTGCTTTTATATTAATATATGCAGATGTTGGTTCCTAACTGTGTCAGAGTATTGAAGAGTATTTCATGAATGTTTGAATTACTGTGTAGAACTCGTAGGTTCTGTGACAGAGTGCAGGTAGAGTTCTGATGTACGTTGGGGCGTAATACTGACAAAGGAATCACAAAGGATCATTGAATCTAATCAAATACCAGAGTGGAGATCTGGGGTGAAATTGTGAAGCAAGAATTCGCTAAAGAAGTTAAGCCCAGGAGGAAGTGTGAGTAGCGAAAGGGCATAAGGCAGAACCTTAAAGAAACTCGGAATACACAGAGAAACTAAAGAAAACACAGAAAACCCAAGTAAAAGAGGACGAGCAGAGAAGTGAAGTTCGACACTCAGCAACCATTGGATCAATTAGATCAACGGTTGAGAATCAATCACATCGATGGGAGTCCCTTTAAAGTTATCAGATTAAGAGCGATTAGTGATTAATCATGGACCGTTGGATTGTGGCGAGATCAACGGTCACGATTTAATAGCATATCGGCGATCGAAGGTGCCAAGGGTAAGCGGTGTATGACTATTGCAATATCGCCGATAGCGATATATCGATGATCGGCATCGGGGCTTATCGGCGAGTGGGCATCGGAGCTGGCGGAGATCGAAGAAGTAGTGCGGGAACAGTGGTGAACGGATCCGACGATATTATAGTCGTGGTTGTAATAAAATTGAAATCTGGCATATGCGGTTGGAGTGGGAATTCCTTTGTATTCCCAAATATTTAATATTTCATATAGTTATATGGCACAGGCCTTTTAACACAAAAGCATGTGTTATCGCTTCGATAGCAGGAGATCAGAGTCAAAAAGGGGTGATGGAATATATGTGTATGACCCGCGAGGAAGCCAATTAGCGATTGCGATAAAGGTAAGGCATTGGAATTTGAGCTAAAGCCGTATTAAGGCAAAAATGGGTTGTTGCGGAGTAATTCCTTTGTAAATGGATTTTCCTTTGTAATGGGATAAAAAGTAGAAAAGCGTCGATAGTGCAAGTCATGCGATATAGCATATATTAACCAAGATTTAGAAGGGGAAGGTTATATATGCATGGATAAAGGATTTAAAAGGTTCTAGAGGGTTAATATATTCCCGATAGAGGTTTACAATGGGGTGATTGAAGTTTTGATACAAAGGAACAACTATATAAAGGGGCCTTGACCATTTATGGTCTGAAGATTTAACTCCTTCGTTGAGTTAAATATCCTGGGATAGTTGTGGATGCATTATTGTGATAAATGCATACTGTGGGTATGTGCGGTTGGTTACCCTGACATCAGTTTGGCTAAGGATGGTTATATGCCGAGTGTAGCCCTGCACCAACCAACTAGTTAATTTATATGGTTGCGCCAATTTAATTTTATATCATTTTTTTAATAAATTGAAAAGTAAAAAGGGTATAATTACCTTTTAGATAAATCTCAACTCTTTATCCTAATGATATTAAAAATATTTAGTGGATATTCTATTAAGTTCCTTATCACCCATTTATTAATTATTGATAGTTAAATTAAAATTCTAAAGCCTTAGTCCAAAATAGACATGGTTATCGACATAATTAAATTGAAAAGAAAAAAGGGTATAACTACATTTGAGATCAATTTCATCCCTTCTTCCTAAATACTAGTTAATTTGAGGATCGAGGAGGATTGCATGTAGATTGTAGACATAAAGCATGAAGAGGAAGATAGTAGGAAATGTCACCAACGAGCTGAAAAAGGCAAACTCGATGTTCAAATAGGAACTAATGCACATGGAAGGACAATAGGCTACATGTTTGTAGACAACTATAAAGAGAGGGAAGCATTCATTCTTATGACTAATATTACTTTTCAAGGATTTGATGATTACTATAATACATTTGTTTCATGTGCATATGTAGGTAAAAACAAAAGTTTAGAGGATGAATGTAAATCTTTCATGAAGCAACCTTGGAGAAGGTAACAAAGTGCCCTACAAATATTTGAAGAGATGTTTGGTGATGAAGAAGATGAGCTGAGAGCTTACAAGAGCAATGAAATGGAAATTGAGGACATAAATTTTTAAATTTTGAAGCAAAGATGCAATGGAATAGTGTCAATAACATGGATTGGCAAAGGATTATTTTGGAATTAAGGTTGAAATTTATGTGTGCTGACGAAGAAAGTACCTAAGGAAAACCATAATGAGGTAAAGAAGATGGCCAACAACAAAAACCAGTTGACTACAAGCGAGTATATCAACTAGAAAAGGGGAGCATTGAAAAATAAAGTATGGAAACCTGGAATATTGAGGAAAGAAGAGCACATCAACAACTATGAAAGTTGAAGAAGACAAAGTTAATGAGGAAGTTCAACATTAGAATGAAGGTTGTTGAAGATGATCATGACAATGAGGCAAGTGGAAAGTAAAAAAACAAAGTTTGGAATCCATGGGGGAGAAGAAATTGTAGTAGATGCACTAGTAATTGAAAAATGTCAGACAATAAGATGGAAATCAAAAGACTCATGAAAAAGAGTCCACGAATTATTTTAGCTGAGAATCTGATGCAAGAGCATTTCTACATGTCAACCATACCTAGGAATTCTTATCACCTTTACTAAAAGAATGGGTTACCTTAACTTAACTTAATTTAAGTCAATTTAATGTAATAGGGATTTAGTTCTCTAGTCTAAATAGAAAATTAATAATACAACGCATATTTTATTTTAATAATTCCAATCCATAGTCTTGATTCCTAAAGAATAGGAGGGTCTTCCAATGCGAAATCAGAGCGAAATAAAGAGACGGGATTAAGGGAGCAAGCATGACTCGGGCAATGCGTCGACGGTTCTAGGAAGGCCACGATGCTTATAGAGTATGATGCCATAATCAACATCCATAAATCATGATAATTACCACACATGAAAGTGATATTCACCTATTATATTTAGTTTATTTAGTATTTCTCCATTTATGTTGATTTGAGAATAATCTACTATATAATTACATATAACATTTATTTAATTAAAATTTCTTACATATCTATATGCTAATGATATATTTAAACATTTTCATTCGATATATGATAAACCAATACTCGTTAACCTCGTCATCACATATAATACTAAATCATATCTTTAAAGGTGTTACGATATATTAACCCCACTTCTTTAAAGATAATGTTATAAGGAAAATATTAAAACTGGATTATTTATTTTAAATATTAATTTTTAAATAATTATATATGTATAATAATATTTATTTTTAATATAAATTTATTTTTAACCGGGATTGGGATTATGTTTGTTCAAAGTTTTGTGTTCATTGTAGATCACGTAAATGGAGTTGGATGTTGTTGATTACAAACTAGACAGTCTAGTTTCAAGAGGTATCTTTCCTGATTTGAAGGAGTTTATGCAAGATCGCGGGGTGGTCAAGTTGGATTCACGACTTGTGATCTCCCCCCTTATCATAAAGTATTTCAAAGAGGCGGCTAGTGTAGTTCATAAAGAGGAGGGTATTCTCAAATTGCCTAGCGTAGGTGTATCCTTTGATTGTGTTATTCCTCCAACTGTGTCCAGGCCTGGTTCTGAGCCTAAAAATCATCACAAAAAATCTATGAAAGCTTCTAAGATCTCTGCCATGGTTGTGGGGGATGAATTGGGCCTCTACATAGTGCCTAAGATGATGGAGTGTGAAATTGTGGGGAGGTTTCTCAAAAATATTTTTAACCCACAAGCTTTAAGAAATTGGCCTAAGAATGTTTGGAAGCCTATGGTTGGTTACTACCCTAAGTTTCACATCTTGTTTAGAGGTTGGTTCACCACTATTTTCAGAAACCGGGAAGACTCAAAGAGAATCCTAATCAAAGAATGGATGTGGGGTAAATCCAAATTGGTTTTGCAGTGTTGGATATTGGATTTCAACTCAATCAAAGAGCCTGTGGTGTCTCAAAAAATATGGACATTGTTACTAGGGCCGCCTCTCCATTTTTGGATGAAGGAATTCCTAGAGGTTGTTGGGAACAAATTGAGGAGATTTGTGGCCATTGAAAAATATATTCCTCTAAACTTGGTCATAGGTGTGGTTGGGTTTTGGTGGAGGTATACTTAAGGAATAGTTTAATGGATGAAATTAAGTTGAAGTAGAAGGATAAGTCATGGTCCTAGCCAATAGATTACTCGAAGATCCCTTTCCATTATTTTGCCTATAGGAAAGTGGGCCATTTGATGGAGCAGTGTGAGAATATTCCTAGAGGTCTAAAAAAGATTCATAAGAGGTATGGGTGAGATATTGTTGGCGAAGCCACTTAATATTTCAGAAGATGATAAGCAACAATCACCTCCTTTGTTCCAATAGGAAGGGAAATAAAGTCAACCTGCAAATACTTTTACTAATAAAACCTCACCTAGTAAACTCATTCCCTCGTCTACTAATGATGAGATCCATTTTTTTGGTCATGTGGTGCTTATTTCTAATATGAAGTCAAAAGAAAACCTATCTAATGCTCCAGAATTCCCCCCTCCATGCAGTATTGTGATGGCTCTTGTGGGAACTTTTCCCTTTTGTGATTTTTTTTAGTTTCTTCAGCCTTCAACTAAAGGGCCTTTGGTGTCTTATTTAGAGTCTCACTTTGGAAACTCATTTTCCTCTTTGTTTTGATCCCCTGGGTCCTTAAATGAATTTTCAAAGTCCCCTTCTTTTTTGACTTTGAGAAGGAAACAATATGAGCTAAGATATAAGCTTGTTTATCCCCGAGGATGACCTTCAAGGGTGTTATAACGGAACGTGATACCTACCCCATTGTTTTTGCGTGAGTCATAGGTCTAACCTTTCCATTACACATGAATAGAAATCTAAAGAATATATTTTCCATAGGAAGCATAATACTATATTTTGGGTCTTTGGAGTAAACAAATCCTCCCGTGGGGCTCCCTAATGAAAATTTTATCTCTAAATATGTGTGGTTTTTGGGGAAGCTTGAAGAAAAGTTCCCTTAAGTGCCTCTTGCACTCACATAGCACTCATATTCTTATGCTCTAAGAGATTATGACCAGAAGTGTGAAATCTCAATCAATTCTAGAAAAATGATCGAAAGGATGGGCCTTTTTTTGTTGATGCTATATGTTTCTCCAGAGGCCTCATCATTTGTTGGAGTCCTATGATTAAAGCAATTTTCTCATCATTATTCCTGGTCCATATCATTTGAGATTGAAGTCAAATTTTTAGATGTTGTATGGATTTTTTTTAACATTTATGGACCATACACTAATAGAAGATCCTTTTTGGAATCCATTAAAGATTCAGGAATCCTTTTCAAACATCCAATAATCTTCGGTGGTGATCCTAACTTAACTACATTGATCTGTGAAATCTGGGGATAAAACCCAAGACAAGATCCATTAGAAGGATACTTCTACCACCTTTTTTATTTTGTCAATATTGTGGACATAAATTTGTTAAAATTCACTCCTGTCTAGAGGAATATGATATCAAATGTCAATGTTGTGTTCAAGAGATTAGATATATTTCTATTATCAGAATCTATATGATTGGATCATTTCCTCATCAAATCCTAGGTATATTTTGATCCTTTATTTAGCCATGGTCCCATTATTTTTCATTGTGAGACTCCATACCTATAAAAAATTTCCCCTTTCAAATTTAACACTTCATGGTTAAAGGAATAATATTTATCGAAGTTGATTGAGGATTCCTAGACATATGAAAGAGGATGAGAATTTTCCTTGTATGGTTCAATTTTCCAATAGCTTGAAGACTTTAAAAGACAAAATAAAGCCCTAGTGCAAAGCATTGAAAGAGAAGCAATAATACTCTTTGAGGAACATTGAAACTAAAATCATTGACATTTATTCATCCAACGTTTTAGGTATTTTCTTAGCATAAGAGCTGGAAGAACTAAAAGATTTGGAAATTGCCAAGAGAGATTTGTTGGTTCGTGAGGAGGAGCTATGGAAACAAAAGAGCAGGCCTATTTGGATCCAAGAGGGCGATTTGAATATTAAGTTTTTTCATTAGTTTTCCAACTTTCTAAAGAATTCCAATTTCATCTAGGAAATAGAAGATGGCAGGGAGAATATGGCCAAATATTTCACTAAAAAGGTGAAATTTGGTGTACAACTCAAGTCTCTTTTCTTAGAAAAAAATGGTTTTCTGATACTTGAGACATTGGAAGTTCTTTGACTTTTCCCATAGGCCATTACTTAGGAGATGAATGGTTCCTTATCAGAGGAAGTATCGGAAAAAGAGATGTTGGGTGCTTTATCTCATATGAAAAATGGAAAGTGTTAGAGACCTGAGGAGTTTATAATAAATTCTACATGGAATTCTATGATCCATTGAAGTCAAACATCCTTAAATCAATTATCGAATCATAATGGAAAGGATGCATGCACGAAGCCCTAAATTTGACTTGCATTTGTTTATTTCCTAAAAAGTAGGAAAGTTTTTCATTCATTAACTTCAAACCAATTTCTTATTGCAATGGCATTTAAAAGTTGGTGATGAAGATTATCTTGGTGAGAATTAATCCTATTTTGAGTGATATTATCTCAGAGGAACAATTTAGTTTCCTTCAAAACTGACAAATTCATGACACAATAGCAATATCACATGAGTCCATGCAATCTATAAAGGCTAATAAGATCGATGATATAGTAATGAAGGCAGACATGCCAAAGACCTATAATAGAGTCAATTGGTCCTTCATTTGTCTGTTCTTGATCTAGATAGGCTTCAATCTTCATTTCATCAATTGGATCATGGCATGTATCACAATTGTCAATTTTGTGACCTTAATTAATGGTTGGTTGTCATATTTCTTCAAGGCATTAAGAGGTTTGAGACAGGGATGTCAATTATCTCCCATTCTCTTTTTATTGGTTGTAGAAGTGTTAAGTAAGCTAATTCAAAAGGCCATATCCTCTAGATAATTAAAAAGGGTCAATATAACATCACAGGTTCAAATCTCCTACCTTCTTTCCATAGATGATATCCTTGTTTTTCTATATAGATCAAATTTGTACATTGGTCTATTGAAAAGGATTCTGGAAATATTTGCGCTGATCAATGGCATGAAAATCAATGTTGAAAAATCATCAATTTTGCACAAAAATACATCTTTTGCAATCAAGGATTATCTGGTAGAATGCTTTCCTTTCCAAATATTTGATATACAAGTCAGTTTCAAGTATGTAGGTTTATACCTAAAGCCTAATGCTTAAATCAAAGAATATTGGCTATGGATTATTGCAAAGTTTGAATTAATAATTATTGTGTGTGTTATAAATAAAAAACATATAAAATAATACAAATAATGTAAACAATAATAATAATAAATAATGATTAATTAACTAGTAATTAGTTAATGAAGGGATATGTCCCTAAGGGCATGGCCGTTGGTGAATAGGTACATGCCTAGGGTATATAAGTAGGCGCTCACTCTCATTTGTAATCATCTCATATCTTCAATACAATTCTTATATAATATATAGTCCTATAATGGATATTTACATATACCAAATCTTTTGAGTATTCCTATTGCATATATGAACCTTATTCGTTGCATTGGTATCATAGTTGTTCAATACTCTAGTTGCTCAATTGCTGCATAACAACCTTGTTCTCTGATCCAGGTCTCTGACTGTAAAATTCGTCAACATCATTGTTGTTGAAGCATTTAGCTACAAGAACTTGGAGTTTCTCAATTTGGTGATTTCATCAGGGCCCTTGGCCATCTAAGAAAAGAAAAAAAATACAATTATATTTGAAAAAAAATCATGTATATTAAAAACAATTGCTTGAAAAAAATAGATATAAATAATAATAATAATAATGATGTTTAAAATATATATATATATCTATATATCTATATATATATATATATATAATATATATATATATATATAATATTATATATATATATATATATATATATATATATATATATATATATATATATATATATATATTATATATATAATAAATCCAAAAAAAAAGAGAGATTATTTGAAATTTATTATAAAAAAAGAACAACGACAACTGCACTACCAACTAGCTGCCATATGCTATCCACAAACATTGTTGTAGTCGTCTAGTGGCCACCCAAACTTGCATAGTTAGCAGGGCTCAAGCTGACAACGCCCTGACCAGCCATCGACACTCCACAACACTTTGCCGCCATACCTGATAACACACCCGACGACGCCCAATGCCTACAATAACTGCCATGTTCATGACTTGCTACAACTATCTATCTCACTGCTTTCACTACAACAACCTTATCTTCCCAACATTCCACTTCCTCCGCAGGCCCCAATGACAAACTGTTGTCACCTTCTAGGAATTGTCTCACACCATCTGCATTCCATCGACTAACTTCGCTACCCACACCATAACCCTATCCATCAAATAGAAACACAGTCGACCACCATAACGTTGCATCCATTACAATCATCATTTTCTTTGTTCCTTTAAGCTTGATCCACCCTATCGATCACACAGTTCGACCCCCACAACATAAGTTTTGTTGCTATCTTGTACAACCACAGGGAATTCTAAATTTACACTATACGATCAAAATCCCTGCACAGCCAAAGGTTCACACCCACACAATTTCCATCAACACATTCATTCACTATCGTCATCCTATTTTGCTAAATCCATACAACACTACATAATTTTCTACCATACACTTAACAATAATAATTTTCTGCCATACACTTAACAATAATATTTACCATTGAAATTTTAAAACCATGGTATCATCCTATTACCCATACATTGATTGCTTCCAATAATATTAACAATCCAAAGGTTGTGCCTATTAACCATATCTATTGGTCTAAAGTGATTAATATATCATTAACATATTGTCCCAACCAGAGTTATCATTTTAAGTGGATCGTACTTAGTTATCCAATGAGCTCAATTTGAAGTTATAAGTACGTACATAAATATAAAAAAAGGGTTGTATATACATGTGGAGAATTAAAGAGGTGTATACAGGAATATAACAAATAAAAAAATGGAATATATTAGGAAAAAAAAATATTATATATATATATATATATATATATATATATATAAGAAAGGGCCATTTTATTAAAATTTAATATATATATATATATATATATATATATAACATTAAAATATTAAAAATAAATATTTTAAAAACCCTAAGTTTATTGCGATAAACACAAAATGGAGTCTACTTCGAAAATAAAGGAAGGAATATTTTTCTATAAAAGATTTTTTTTTTAATCATGGATTATATAATAATTGCATTAAAAGGGAACATCTAAAGGAAAAGTTTAATATCTTTATCAGTACAAGCAATGATGAAAATTACATTAATGTTGATCTAACGAATCAACTATTAATCTCAAATTCCAATGTAGGCGGAACAGAAGATATTTTTGGTAAAAAATATGAAATTAATGATTTATAAGTGATAGTAGATCATTATGAGTACATATCTCAATTTCATGGTGTAACCATGTATGACAGAGAGGTTGACATAATTTTTGGTCAACCTTGGTTTAAAGAATTGGGTACGCTCATGTTACACATAGTGAAAAAACAAATTGATGTTTTCTTATAAGGGAAGGATGATCACATTTCGAGACATGATAATGAAGTCAGAATTGATAGTTCCTTATTCAAAAGTCTTTTAAAGATATTACCAAATTAATACCTCAAAAGAACTAAAACACGATACCAGAGAAGAAAAACGAGCTTGAGGAGGTCATATTCAATAAAATCAAAGAGAATTCTTGTTTAAAAGATCATATCTAGAAATAATTGCACAAGTTAGAAAGTGTAAAACTAAGAAGCACAAGTTAGAACAAGAAAATGAAAGTTTTAACAAAAATCTTGACGAAATTTTATCAAAGAAAGAAGAGAAAAAATTACACTTAAAGAACCTTAATAAAAAATTATTAATAGAACAAAATAAGGTTTTAAAAGATGAGAAGTTTGAATGCCAAAATAAATTCAACTCAGAAAATGAAGAATTCGTACGACTCAAAAATCATACTCAGAGTCTACTCAAACTAAGGAAATTCTTAAAAATGATAAGAAATCATTGAATAACTAATTACAAGAATTTATCACGAAATAAGTTTCAAAGTCTTCAATCCAAGCTGAAGAAAAAGGTATGAACATTGATCCAATAAATATCACAACTCAAGAAAATAATAAACCAATTGAAGGAAAAACATATGCAATTCAAACAATGGAAATTCCAAGTGAATATTTTGTAATCAACTCAACAACCTCAGTATCTGAAGTAAATAAAAAAAAATTCCACGCACTTGATAAGAAGATGTCAAACCAAAAGAATTCCTTATCAACATCTGAATCATAAGAGAAAAAATCTCAATCAATCTGCGTATTTTTATGACTCAAAACAAAAACAACCAATTTATGTTCCAGAAGATAATTATTTCAACATAATCTAGTCTGATAATAACAATTTATCTCATCTATCAAGTAATTGAAAAGTTCCTTAAAAGATTGATTTAAGATGGTTAGATCCTTTCTTATCTTAGGTCCCTATACTACTAGTGTAACCCCTTATTATTATTAGTACAACCCCCTTATTATGTTGTTGTGGCCATGTAGTCCCCATATTGTTATTATTGTGCCCCATAGAATCCCACTATTGTTATTATTGTGCTTTTATATTATTATTGTTATGTCAGCTCTGATTATATTATGACCCCTTAGACTCCTATATATAGAAAGAAGGTCTTGTCATTTGTATCATCCAAGAATTGTCATTTGTGTAATGTAAAGGAGGTTCCCCCTCGAAGAGGTTGATTTAAGGTGTGTTGTTTTCTTTTCTATCTTTTTGTGATTTGGTTTCATAACATTTGGTATCAGAGCTTTTGGACTCTAGGTTTCGCTACCCAACAGGTCATCGTGGATTTTCGCTATAAATTTTTCTTACAAAAGTTTCAAAAAGTAAAAAAAAAAAAAAAAACCCATTTGTGCCGAGCTTTTTTTCTGAACATCAAGCCCAAATTTTAGATATTTTCGTGCTATATTTTCGAAGATATGATCTGGGGAACTTAGGCTTTTTGCAAGCTCCAAACTTCCATCTCAAATAGGTCATCGTGGAATTTTCGCTATAACATTTTTCTGTGATGGCTTAGACTCTACCATTAAAACCCATTATCCCATATCGTTCTAAACCTTGGGTTCGAATTTCAGATCTTGTTTCATTATTTTTTTGGAGATATGATCTGACGCAATTAGGGTTTTTACAGACTCCCGAATTACATTCCAAACAGGTGACCTTGGGAAAATAATCATAACTTTCTCTTTGGGAATCAAATTTCACTTTCATAAGAAGTTACCGAAAGAGGACGACCTATAGTTTTCTATGTATCAATTTCAGGTCGGAAGGTAGAAACAATGATACGTGGAACTTCATACACGTTCGCTCTACTAAAAAAGTATATAATTAGGTCATATTGGGAGATTGGACATAACTCTGTCTTGGAGAATCCAATTTCGATCACACTGATCACATTGGAAAGAGGATGTAGGGGGCTACCACAGATCACAATTATAGAACTTGGAGATTTGAAATTCCAGAGATACAACATATTTAAGAATGAGATCATAAAATCAAGAAAAAGAGATATGAGGAATTTTGATGGCAAGGATCCGGTAAATTAGATACTACAAATGGAGCAATATTTTGATATACATGAGGTGCAATTGTTACAAAAGGCACATATTGCAACTTTATATTTAGAACTGAATCAATTTTTATGGTATACAAGGCTTTGTTCTCGTAAAGCACTTGTCACTTGGTTGATTTTCACAGAAGAAATGATAGCACATTATGAGGATACAAAGAGTAACACCTTCTGTAGCCAATTGATAAATCTCAAACAAAAGGGTTCAATGGAAAAGCACATTGAGGACTTTCAAAAATTGAATATAAGGGTAAATGATATTCCAGAGAAGCAAAGGATTGATGTCTTCATAGGGACTTTAAAGGATAACATTCAATATGAGGTTCATCTTTGGAAATCTAATTCATTGGAGAAGGCATTCACATTGGCAAGAAAAAAGGAAAGTGAAATTATAGAAACAAGGAATCCCACCACTCATGACTATAATTATGGAAGTGTTTTTTCTCCTAGCCTGCCATAACCTAGAAGGTTTACACCACAAAAATTGGAAGAAAAAAGAGAAAAAGGGCTTTGTTACAATTATGATAGCAAATATACTAAAGGTCATAAGTGTGCTGAGAAGAAATTATTTTACATAGATTATGAAGAGGAGGATGAAAAGGATCAAGAAACATCAAAACAAGAGGATATATACCAACAACCAACCTTAGCGAAAGAAAAAATGAATCCGACCATGTCTTGTAAGGAATTGGCAAGAATTACCACTCAAACTCTCAAGATAGAAGGACATATCAAGAAGAAAAAAGTTCAAGAAGTGAAATATCACATTGAGAAAGAAGAAATGAATCCGACCATATCTTGTAATGCAATGGCATGAATTACCACTCCTCAAAATATCAAGATAGAAGGACATATCAAGAAGAAAAATGTTCAAGAAGTGAAAGATCACATCGAGCATCAAGAAATGAATCCAACCATATCTTGTAATGCATTACCACTCCTCAAACTCTTAAGATAGAAGGACGTATCAAGAAGAAAAAGATTCAAGCAGTGAAATATCACATCAAGCATAAACAACAAGTTCTCCAGCTTTTAAAGGATAATTCCACTTTGGTGCAGATTCGAATGAAACAACAGGAAGATCAACATCGCATTGAAAGAAGTTTTGACGTAGGCGATCGGGTATTTTTATGGATACATCTAAAGAAAGCTATTTATGAGAAGGAAATGTTGGCAATACTACATGCACTTAAGAAATGGCGATCTTACCTAATGAGAAGACACTTCAAGGTAAAAATGGATCATGATAGTCTTAAATACTTTTTAGAACAAAGATTATCCTTAGAAGAATAGAAAAAATGGGTCACAAATATGTTGGGTTGTGAATTTGAAATCATCTACAAAAAAGGGAAGAAAAATGTTGTTGCAGATGCACTCTCAAGAAAGGATGAGGATGTGGAAGCATTGTTTTGTGCTATTTCTATTAACCAAGCAAACTGGATAAATGAAGCAAGGGATGAATGGAAGAAGGAAGAAGAAGTGTGGCCACTCATTCCAAAGGTGTAGAAGGTCCTAATTCAAACAACATTGCCAGAACTTGACGAGGAATGAAAAATCATATTGGAACCTAGAGCAGCCACAGAAACAAGAAATCGACAACTACGAAATCAATCAATTTCAGAGTATCTCCTTAAGTGGAAAAACTTACCCACTGAAGATTCCACATGGGAGGACAAGAATTTTATACAAAATCATCAAGAACTACTCAAGCGTTGAGTACAACATTTTTTGAAGGAGAGAGGCATGTTAGGTCCCTATACTACTAGTGTAGTCCCTTATTGTTATTAGTACAACCCCATTATTATATTGTTGTGCCCATGTAGTCCCCATATTGTAATTATTGTGCCCCATAGAATCCTACTATTGTTATTATTGTGCCCTTACATTATTATTGTTATGTCGGCTCTGATTATATTATGACCCCTTAGATTCCTATATATAGAAAGCAGGTCTTGTCATTTGTAGAATTGCTCATTTGTGTAATATAAAGGAGGTTTCCCCCTCAAAGAGGCTGAATTCTAAGGAATTGATCTTTCTTTTCTATCTTTTTTGTGAGCTGGTGCCATAACATCTTAGCTCGGAAATTTTATTTATCACTCCAAGGATCATACCATCTTGTATCGATGCAGATGGACAATTTCAAGATGAGAAGACATTTAAAACAGAAAAAGAAATGAAACCTTTTCAACAATAAGCTTTGAGGAAAAATCTTTTTGAAGAGGAAAGCAATGTTATGAATAATATATATATATATATATATAATAAAAATAATGTAAACAATAATAATAATAAGTAATGATTAATTAACTAGAAATTAGTTAATTAAGGGATATTTCCCTAACGACATGACCATTGGCGAAGAGGTACCTGCCTAAGGTATATAATTAAGCCCTCGCCCTCATTTGTATTCATCTCATATCTTCAATACAATTCTTATATAATATATAGTCCTCTAATGGATATTTACACATACCAGATCTTTTGAGTATTCTTGTTGCATATATGAACCTTGTTCATTATAGTGTGGGTCAATTGACTTCTTTAAGAGTAGGAAGATTGATCTTGATAAAATTATTGTGGAGAGTATTCATGTATTTTGTTCATCTATCAGATCCATTCCAAAATGGCTTATTAACATAATCAAGAAGATCAATTGCAAGTTTTTATGGGCATGAAGTAAGCAAACATATGGTATTTATTTTTTTAGTTAAAGGATGATAGCCCAAACTAAATCTATGGGAGGTTGGGTTTTAAAGGAACTACACTTATTTTTCAAATCACTCGCAGCAAAGAGTTTGTGGAAGTTATTGAAAAATAGATCCTTATGAGTCCTGACCATGGAGCAAGTATTTTTGCAGAAAATTTGAAATTGAGTAGATATGGTGTCTTAGAAAATCACAACCTTCTTCATTAGAGATTTGGAAATACCTTTGTGACGCTTTCCCTATCATTGGAAGTTGGGTTGCATGGTGTGCGTTGAATGGTATGTTGATTTTTCCTATTTCTTCAGAATCTGGTCTATGTCTAATCATGATCACAAGCACTCTAAAATACTCATAACTCCAAGCACTTTTCACAATGGAAATGTAACATCAGTTAATAAAAAAAACACACAAGAATTTGCAAACCCAAAACTTGTTTATATTAGAAATTTAATACAACAAACATAGGGCTTCCATACCAAGGATCATGGCCCTTACAAAGCCTTGATACAAGTAAAAACTAGGGCTTGAAGTCAACCACATTTCATTGTCAATCTACCCAAGGACAATGACAAAAATGACAAACTTACTTGTTGAAGATAAACTTTATTCAATGACCCTTTCAACTCTATTTCATCACTGAACACCTAGCAGGTCGTTTTCCACCTTTACTCACAGAGAACTCACTTCATCAAAACCTCTGCACATCAGCTACTCACTGTGTAATTTCCCCTCCAATTATAAGCATATATCAAATCCAACTAATCAACCTTCTCACAATGAATACATTGCTTCAAATCATTGTATATAGGACCTAGAAACTCAACAACTCATAGTCCCTTTGTTTCATCAAGGTGACTGCATATAGGCTTCAAAACAAGTTGTCCAACATTTCATTGTAGGAAAATATGCAACCATAACACTCATCAACAATCTCTAGCAACATAACTTGTTAAACTATTGTCCAAATTCCCTTACCTTTTCACCTGTAACAATATGTTCCCATAAGCCATACTAAGGCTAATTCAACCTTCCTTGAGTTCATAGCCAAACCACAGAAACCCTCTACAAACTTCCTGAGGAACTTGTTCCTCAACAACTGATACAACCAAGGTGTTGTATACCTCTTTCATTGGTCTCAGCCCTCCCCCTTTACCACTAGACAAAACTCAGATCATGCATGAACTTAGGTTTATTTCCATTCCTACTATCAGTGTTGATTGAGCCCTCACTAGGATAGAAATCATCACATAAGTTCAACCTTTCTTATTGAGTAGAATCAACCTTCTTCCAAACACTAGGTAAACCAAGAAATTTGCTTCTTTTCCAATATCAACTCCTCCTGAGATATGTAACTCCCTTAGCTCGATAGGCTTCTTGAGATTGATTTCTATGTTGATGATGTGATACTAATCCTAAGTCTCTTTAATTTATATCTCTCCGTCATTGCTTTAGGTGCCCCCTTTATCTCATTAAAGGTTCCCTCACACAATGAATAGAACAAACAATTAGTTCTCTTACATCTTTAGCCCACCAACTTGTGCCCACATCCCACCACTTGGGTACATTGCATACAACCTAGTACCCCAAGGGTTGTGGGAGTACCTCCTGAGCTACCTTTCAACACTCCCTCTTAGCGAGTGAGGTACATCCACTACTCAGAATTAACTCATCGGTAATACTAGCCCAATATTCAGTGTCCACCACTGCAACATACCCTATAGAATGAACAACATTATCCTCGGCACTGTCCCTACCACTAGAAGCCTCACTCATCTTCTTCTCATGATAGGCCTTCATCCCATTCCATGGTTCCTTCTTTCTAGTTGTAGAAGTCTCCTTATTCCTCACTGACCATGTTCTCTTCTTGGGTTGCCAATTCCCCCTCTGAACTTGCAAACTCCCACTCAAACTTGAATCCATGTGAGCCTTAGGAACCTCATGAGAGAAATGTTGAGGTCTAAAATGCATTTCAAAACAAAATATACAACCAAAATCAGCTTTATAAGAACCAATAGGATTCAAGATGATGATATCAAACATGGGGGATGATTCACCATTTTTGGACTAAAAAGGCAAAAAGATTAAAAAATAAAAAACTGCTTTTGTTGGTACCATTCCATTACCCTCTTTTTCTTCTAAAAAAATCATCAATTTTCTATCTTTTCCCTCCATAGACCCCTTTACATCCATCGAAATTGATTAGTTAATAGCGTTATAGTTGTTAGTTTGCATTAAAGTTAATTTATGAATTTTTATGTTAGAAATTAGGAATTTTTAACGAAAAGGTTGCAGGAAGACATCACATCCTGTAAATGGTTTATCATCTGACACATGGCATGACAGGCAAGCCAAAGCAGTGGATAGGGACAAGCTCCTGAATGTACATGCATGGAGAAAAATCAATTTTACAGCAGATCAAAAGCTCCTACTTATGCGGTCAACGTTGGGTCAAACCCCAGCCTTTTGGTTACAAAGGCAGTAAAAGCCATGGTTTCTAAACCGGTTTCATTTTTTATTTTTGGAAATTGGTTCATCTTAGAATGACCACAAATCACTCCATTGTAAAAGCAGAAACATCTTCTTCAATGAATGTGCATTTGATCCATGATAGGGAGGCAGATAAAAACTCTGTATCAGTTTTGCTTTCAGGACAAGTTACGATTATCTCTGTGTATTGTTTTGGAGAACCAGATTCATATATGTGATTACAATCTTCAGCATTTGAATATAATTACGATTTCACTCCAGCATTGTCTATGCGTTAATATTTTCGATTGATTGAGTTCATTCCAGTGTACCATTAAAACGTGGACGGGCTCTGCATGGATTGGTATATTGTTCCTTTCGTTTCCATAGCTTTTGAATTTACATAGAACGCATATCGTTTAATGTCATTTCCATAGCTCTTGAATTTACGTAGAACGTATACTGTTGATGTTATTTCCATGCTCATGATTTTGTCAATTCGATTACAATTTCTCCCAAATAGTATTTATGATGATTACTTAAAGATATCATCGTTAGATCATTGAACCAGGTCTTTTAAGAGATTTGATCCATCATTATGTTTTAAAGCATTTCTATAGACTCTGTTTGTTTATGTATTTAAAGTTCGGTGTGTTTTTGATTTCTTTATGAGTGCTTTAGTATTAACTAGACAGAGTTTTGTGCACAACATCCTTGTAAGGGGACTAAAATCTCAGTCTAGCTATACTCTGTATCCTTGGGACAGTTAGATAATCTAGGTAATCTGAGTGTTAAGGTGAGGGGAAACATACCTCAACCTTCTGTAAAGAAGTACTGTCGCCTATCACAACAAACACTTAGTTAGGAATCCTTTATGTCTATAGATTTTAGGCACACGCCTCGAAGTTTACTTACCCAGGTCGATAATAAATCTGTCTAATCTAGCACCCTAGATGGCCACTACATTTGGCGTCGTTGCCAGGGAGGCATTGTTAGAGGATTTCGAAATAATCTATATATCTAATATATATATATATATATATATATATATATATATATATAATATATAATAGATATATAATTTAAATTAACAAAAACAAACCAAAAAACACAACATAGATTTGATTGTCACTTTAGAAATCATGTTTGCTTATGCCTAGATCTAGAGATAGTAGAGGCAGATTCACAAAAACCCCCCATCCAAAAACTAACATATCATCAGGAGAAAACTCTTTGGGAAAAACTGAACACACAACACCAGCTGAGGAAACCATCATACAAAGATTAGAGGATAAACACAAATCAGGCCAAAGACTTACACTTATTGAGAGACAAATCTTATTGGCACACGAATCTTAGAAGAAACATCTCCCTGGATCTTCTGCAAAGAGAGAAAGTAGAAAAATAACTCAACAATCTCTAGAACAACTCTTTAGAACAAGTGATACCGAACAAACAATCAAATCACTAGAAGAATCTATAAAAATGGCTGAGGAAGGAGGAGGATCAGCAAGAAGACCCACTCCTGAACAACAACACGATCAAGGAGAGGAGGAAGAATAAACTTTTAAATTTCCTATCCACGAACCAGAAGACAACCCTGATGAGGAAATAAAAATGAAAAACATACCACCTTCTGTGTTACCAAACTTTTATGGCATGGCTTCAGAAGACCCAGATTCATTCTTGTTTGAGTTTGACATTTTATGTCGAACATATGGTTACACAGATGATGCCCATAGGCTTAGACTCTTCCCAGCTGTAGGTTTTAACCCCGTATAGAAATTACCTGCATACGAATTCTAAATCACAAGAAAATAAAAAATGCGAGAGCATAACCCATAAAACACATATACACAGAGATTTCCCACTGGATCTCAAAACCAAGACTACCAGCTTGATTTTTCATTATGTTCCTTTCAATGTTACAATACATATTGATACATGCCGAAGCATCCGATACCATGGACCGAAAACCATCGTGTCCAAAACTGTGGACCGAAAACCATAGGTAGGTTCGCCCAACCTAATATAGGGTCCAAAAAAAATTTTCTTGGGGCGCTGCCCCGAACCCCGTAGAGGGGGGCTACCGCCCCCCCGCTGCGCAATCGGCACGGCGAAGGGGGGGCTCCGCCCCCCCTCTAACCCCCCGGTTCACTACGTAGGTTAGTCGTGGAAAGAATATAACACAACCCAACAATCTCCCACTTGTTGTTTTCTTTCCACAGGGGGCCACAAGAGAGCTTAGTCATTTTTTTCCAGCCCTGAAACACCCATTGTTTCTCTTACACCAAGAGAACTTCTCAGAGCTCACAGATTTTGTCAAAGCATCTGCAGTATTCTTCAAAGTGTCCACCTTTACCAACAACACCTTTTTGTCTTCTATCATATCCCTCACAAAGTGATACTGAACATCAATGTGCTTTGTCTTTGAATGATAAGCAGGGTTCCTTTGCCAAGAAAATTGCACTTTGGCTATCACAGTCTATCCTTATAGCTGCTTGTACTAACCCCATACTTGAACACAATCTCTGCAACCAAACTGCTTCCTTGCTTGCATGAGTGGCTGCCATGTATCTGCCTCTGTAGTTGATAGTGCCACTACATATTGTTTCTTACTCATCCAACTGACTGCACCTCCAAATAGGTTAAACACATACCCACTTGTAGATCTTCTCTGATCCAGATCTCCAGCCCAATCTGCATCAACAAAGCCACGGATATCCAACACTCTGTCCAATCCTGGTCTTCTTGGTAGCACAAACCATAATCACTAGTGCCACGCAAATACCTGAAAACCCGCTTCACTATTGTCCAGTGCTCCTTCCCTAGTTTTGACATAAACCTGCTCATACTCCACTGCATGTTGCCAATGTCTGGTCTAAGTACAGACCAATGGCATACAATCAAGCTTACCGACTGCACTTGCTATGGAACACGGGGACATGTCCTCTTCCTCTTTTGTGTCTTGGGACACTGTTCAGCAGATAACCTCACACCTACAGGAATAGGAACCTTCACCGGTTTACTATCCTGCATATAACTCTGCAATATTGTCTCGACATACTTCCTCTAGTTTAACCAGAGCTTCCTCTTTGCCTGATCTCTTTTAATTTCCATGCCCAAAATATAGTTTGCAGCACCGAGATCTTTCATGTCGAATTTGGAGGACAATTGGGTCTTCAAATCCTGGATAATTTCTTTGTCATTTCCAACCAACAACATATCATCCACATACAAGACCAGATAAATAACACGGTCACCAATTAATTTAAAATACACACAATGATCTGCTTTGCTTCTGGTGAAGCCAAGTCCCCGTATAAATGTATCAAATTTCTGATACCACATCCTTGGTGACTATTTTAACCCATACAGAGACTTCTTTAACTTGTATACCAGTTCTTTCTTACCCTTCACTGCAAAGCCTTCAGGTTGCTTCATGTAGATTTCTCTTCCAAATCCCCGTGAAGAAATGTTGTCTTCACATCCATCTGTTCTACCTCAAAATCAAAAGCAGCAGCAACAGATAAAAGTAATCTAATAGAAGTTACCTTGGCAACAGGAGAAAAAATATCACCAAAATCAATTCCAGGCACCTGGGAATAACCTTTTGCTACCAACCGAGCTTTGTATTTCTCCACCTTCCCTTCTGCATTTGTCTTCTTCTTGAACACCCATTTGCTGCCAAGGGTTTCCTTCCAGCCGGCAACTCCACCAGATCCCAAGCCTCATTTTTGTGCAAAGATGCCATTTCATCAACCATGGCCTCTTTCCAGAGTTTTCCATCCTCTGAATCCACTGCTCCCTTCACAGTTCTGGGATCATCATCAGTAACAGACAAAGCAAAGTTTAAACAGAAAGCAGATGGACTATACCTTTCTGGCTGCCTTCTTTCTCGGGCTGATCTTCTCACAGCCGGAGTTTGTGGCTCTTCATCTTCTGATTCCTCCTCTGCTACAGAGTCTGATTCTTCCTCCTTTAGTTCAAACTCTATCTTCACAGGTTCCTTTGGTTGGACTTCATGTTTAATAACATCTTTCACCTCTCTGAACACCACATCTCGACTGTACACAACCTTTCGTGTGACTGGGTTCCAAAGCTTATAACCCTTTAAACCATCCTTTATACCCAATAAAGATGCACTTTTCAGATTTACTATCCAACTTGGTTCGTTTCTCCTTTGGAACATGTACATATGCATCACATCCAAATACCCTCAGATGTGAAAGAGCGGGTTTCTTACCAGTCCATACTTTTTGTGGAGTCTTATCCTCCAACGCTGATGAAGGTGACCTGTTGACCAAGTAACATGCAGTATCCACCGCCTCTGCCCAGAATCCTTGTCCTAACCCGGCACCACTGAGCATGCTTCTTGCCCTTTCCATCAATGTCTTGTTCATTCTTTCTGTGACTCCATTTTGGGTGTATATGGAGTAGTCTTATGCCGTGCTATACCACACTTCTTACAGAATTCTTCAATTTCCTTGCTGCAGAATTCTCCACCATTATCTGTCCTCAGTACCTTTATCTTCTTCTCTGTCTGATTTTCCACCAGAGCCTTAAATTCTTTAAACCTGTCAAAGACTTTCGATTTCTTCTTAAGGAAATATATCCATGTATTCCTTGAGAAGTCATCTATAAATGATACATAGTACACAGACTTACCCAGTGATGGAACCTTCACAGGTCCAAACACATCACTATGCAAGCTCTAATATCTGTTTCGTCCTCTTACCACCAAAGGGGAAACTCACCCGATTCTGCTTCCCATATACACAATTTTCATAGAAATCAACATCCAGAGAGCTATTACTCATACCTTCTACCATACCTTTACCATGAAGTATTCGAAGGCCCTTCTCTCCAATATGTCCAAGCCTTTGATGCCACAACATGGTCTTCTCTCCAGAGACCACTAGATTTTCTGCTCCATTTTCAGGAACCATACAACTATTGCACCCGTCAACAACAATGCTACCTTGCAGCTTGTACAGAGTTCCAATCCGAACTCCGCGCCATCAATATACAGTGCCCAACGAACATCTGCAGTGTATCTTCTCGAACCACTGTCTTTACACCTGCATCATCCAACTGCTTACAGAAAGCAGATTTCTGCCAACGCAGGAATATGCAGAACACCCGGATAGGGTCTTAACTCTTCCATCCTTGCAACTTCAACTTACTTTTCCGCGACTCAAATGATTCTAGCCTTCCTGTCATCCCCCAAGAAGACATCATCACCATCATATTTCTCATACTCACAGAACCACTCTCTATGGAGTGAAGTGAAAGGATGCACCTGAGTCAATCAACCATGCCTCATGATCTACATGTGTACTTGAAGAAGCCAAGTACACATCCCCACCTTTCATCTGAGGTGGTTTTCGCCTCTGCAGAAGGAGCATCATCAGATCTCTTTCCTTTATCAGGAGCTTTAGATTTA